>NW_021031305.1:0-14166 GCF_004153795.1 Camellia sinensis | reverse complement strand
TTTGAAATTTTGAACACGCAGCTCAAATATTTTTGTTGTGAACACGCAGCTCACGTTTTTTTGAAATTTTGAACATGCAGCTCAAATATTTTGGTGAACACGCAGCCCACATTTTTCGAAATTTTGAACACGCAGCTCAAATTTTTGGTGAACACGCACGCAGCCCACATCTTTTGAAATTTTGAACACGCCACTCAAATATTTTGGTGAACACGCAGCCCACATCTTTTGAAATTTTGAACATGCAGCTCAAATATTTTGGTGAACACGCAGCCCACATTTTTTTGAAATTTTGAGCACATAGCTGAATTTTTTTTGTTGTGAACACGCAGCTCATGTTTTTTGAAATTTTGAACACGCAGCTCAAATATTTTTGTTGTGAACACGCAGCTCATGTTTTTTCGAAATTTTGAAAACGCAGCTCAAATATTTTGGTGAATACGCAGCCCACATTTTTTGAAATTTTGAACACGCAGCTTAAATTTTTGGTGAACACGCAGCCCACATCTTTTGAAATTTTGAACACGCATCTCAAATATTTTGCTGAACACGCAACCCATATTTTTTGAAATTTTGAACACGCAGCTCAAATATTTTGGTGAACACGTAGCCCACATCTTTTGAAATTTCGAACACGCAGCTCAAATATTTTGGTGAACACGCAGCCTACATTTTTTGAAATTTTGAACACGCAACTCAAATATTTTGGTGAACACGCAGCCCACACATTTCAATCTGAAACCGCAGCTCAATACATTTTCATTTTTACGCAGCCCATACATTTCAATCTGAAACTGTAGCTCAATACGTTTTCATTCTGAAACTGAATATATCTGTTCATTCTGAATGCAGGTATCTTCCCGTTTCACACGGGGTTATGGGTTCATCCTCGCGAGGGAGTGGTACATGGAGCTCCCAAACGCTGTCTGACAAATAGTGGATGAGGCAGGGTTTGGCCTATTTTGTGTAGGATTGCCACGTCATCCAGCGAGTAGGGCCCTCCTAGGCGCACTTGTAGAGAGATGGTGGGACACCACCAACTCCTTTCATTTTTCAGCTACTAGGGACATGACGATGACCCCATATGACTTCTCCATGTTGACAGGCCTTGACGTGGCAGGCCGGCCGATCCCATATGACGTAGATATGGATGAGTGGAAGGCCGCGTGGATTTATCTGCTCGGAGACCGTCCGTCGATCGACAGATCATCGGGTAGGGTCAGGTGCACCTGGTTTGCCAAGCAATACAGGGGGACTTCGCCCCAGACCATTGAGACCGTACAACAGTATGCCCGGGGATTCTTGATGTTCCTCCTCGGGACCACACTGTTCTCCGACAGGGGGAACACAGTTAGGCTTTATCTAATTAGTGCTCTGGTAGACCTATCACGGGTCAGTGAGTATGATTGGGGTGGCGTGGGCCATGCTACCCTTTACTACTACATGAGCGCGACCTCCCGTGAGCGGGGGACCATAGTTGGAGGCTACTGGCGAGCCTGGGAGGTACATTCTGCCCTCTTAATTTGCAGTTCTGCATTTCATTATCTATACATCGCACACTGCACACATCACATTCTATATTCTACATTCTGCACTCAACATTCTGCATTTCCTGTATTTTCTATATATTGTACACTGCACCCAGCGTTCTGTATTCTGACATTCTGCACTCAGCATTCTATATGTTGTACACTGCATACATCATTCTGTATTCTGACATTTTGCATCCAGCATTCTGTATACTGTACACTGCACCCGGCATTCTACGCTTAGCATTCTGTATATTGTGACGGCCATTGTATTGCCTTTTACAGCTGTGGGTTTATGCATACTTCCTGATGCTGGCTCCTAAGCTCGAGGTTGAGGCACCTCTTGTGATCCCTTACTCGCGTAGATTTGAGGGTCGGTGTCGGCCCAGGCCCCAGGAGACTTTGCCCTCTCTCCGATAGTTCTTCGATACTGTACGGGCGACGGAGGTAAGCCAGAACTCTCAGTTCTTCGTGCTTTTTGCTTTGATTTATCTTGCATATTTATGATATCTAACCAATTTATGCACTTGCTACCCGCAGGTGTCCTGGCAGCCTTGGATAGCCATGCAAGGGAATCCTCAATTTTTGTTTGCTAGGGCATGGGTACTTCGCGATACAGGGTTCTGCTGGAGGGACTGGTCGGCAGAGCCTGGTTCCTCAAAGAGCGCTTCATGTGCCAGACGATGAGCAACTCTAATCAGAACGTTCCCTCACCGTCTTCACCAGAGATGGAGTCCGCAGGGGATCTTACGCCGCGAAAGACGGAGGGCCTCATACTGGGTATTGATGCAGTCCTTTTTTTGGAGGAGGGGGATTACGCGACATATCGTCATACGCATCTGATGCCACCGCTGTCAGATGTCCGTGTCCCCAGGAAGAGAGTTACTGACATGCCTTCCTCGAGTCACGCCCTAGCTAGAGGCATTCCTTCGACCAGCGGAGCCGGCACATCGAGGGGTGGGGCTGGATGGATGCCCTCTACTTGCCAGTATGCCGGATGGCCAGATCTTCCGACCGGGCTGACAGGTTGGGAGTATGGGACACCATACCAGATCCCGCTAGAGCCTCCGCGGCCGGATCACCACTACATCAGTGACCCTGACTCACCACCGGTATGCTTTACAGTCTTCGTTTATCATTCAGATATTCAAACATTCATTCATTCACAGATGACTTGAACTTGTGTGTGCAGCCTCCCAGGGAGTATACTGAAGGGTTACTCGGAGTGGTGGCTTCACTCGAGGGTATGGTTCTGAGGAGGGAGACAATGCTTTGTGCCTCTGGTGATCAGGTACTTTTCAATTTCCTCGCATTTATCATGCTTCTGATGATATATGGAAACTGAACATTTCACTGTATTGATTCATTACATGTATAGAGCACATCTAACACATCGCAGTCACACGCTATATTTGCATGCACCCACTCTATGTAATTCTCGTATCTGTATCTGATATACATACTGGCTGACGCATTCAAACTGTCCTTTTCGGGTCCTGCCTCTGCGGACTGGGCCATCTAGGCCTTCTCGAGCAGCTAGGAGAGGAGTCTCAGCACGCGGTCGAGGGGGGCATAGGGCATCTATCAGACAGGACGACGAGTCTAGTGAGGAGGAGGAGTTGGCACATCCTCAGTCTGAGACATCTGCAGGTAGGGACGATGACTCTAGTTCTAGTGGTGAGGGCGGAGGTGACGCCGAGGAGGCTTTCGAGGATGGTGACTCCGATTCAGATGATGGTGCCGGTGGTGCGGAGGCTGCTCAGCCGAAGAGGATGAAGAGAGCCTCTCGGTCTTAAGCTTGATGGCACTGATGCAGATGTTCCTGCTTTATTTTTCTTTTTTACATGTAGTTGTAGCACATTGTACAGCTTAGGCAGTTTCATTTTTCTTCAAAACTTGTACCCTTTTGTAAAATGTTGTAAAAAAACATGATAGAATGAAATCGACTTTTCGTTCAAAGAGTGTTGTATTTGTATTCTAAGCATTGCATCGCACCATTTTGCACGAAAATGAAATTTGAATGAAAATAGAGCAACAAGTATTACCAAGTCATGTAGTGAACTGACGCAACAAACTAAACAACTTAACTCACTAAGAAACAAAACCTTAGCAAGTTTACAACTCGATAAACAAAGAGCAACAACTCGATAAGTAAAACTTAACAACTCGATAAGCAAAAACTTAACAACTTGATAAGCAGAACAACTCGATAAGCGAAACAACTCGATAAGTAAAATTTAACAACTCGAAGAGCGAATGCATTTTGAGACAAACAAATCGACAAAATGCATCCGAAACAGAGGTAAACTCGAACCTTCAACACTCCCAGCACACGGGGAAGTTAGAGACTCACTCCTGGAGGCAAGAAATAGGTATAAACCACTTTCATACTTATGGTTGACCACCAGAGGAGCCTGCCGACCAGTTTTTCTGTCTGCAGCCTAAAAAAGTAGCTGGCTGACCAGAAAAAGTGGTCGGCCGACCAGTTATCCTGGAAACATCCAATTTTGTGACACTTGTCCTCCAAACAGTGTCTTATCCTTTATGAAGGTTCCAGCTTCGTGGTTCCCTCATTCCAACTCAGTCTTGCACCAAAATGGAGGTGTTTCTCATCCAAAATCTCTCAAATTGGATTGCTTCCTTGGATGGCTCGGAAAAGGTGAATTTCCGGGGCTTTGGCATAAATGCACTATTCACGTTAAGCCGCACCCCGCTGCGTTTTCCGTTTCTCCATGCCGCAACAAGGTTTTGGAACCCTGTAACACACGTCTTAAGCTTTGGCGGACAAGAGGTATGTCCCACTTTCGAAGACTTCCAAGTTTTGATGGAATCTGAACGTAATGAAGAAATTTTGCCACAATTCCGCTTTAGCCACGTCTAAGCCTTAGGATGGATGTGTGGGCTCACTTTGCATGACACTCGGTCATTGATTCGCGATGGAGTGCTAGATATCCCCAGCTTGATTCGTCGATTTTCTGATGCCGATGACCGCGACGACCATGACTGGCAGGGTTATCGACGACATGCACTTTGCTTGTGCATGTTGTCTCATTTCTTGCTTGCCCCAGGCTCTGGTGGGTTTAGCATTCGCTTGATTGAAGTTGCCCAAGGCTTAAGAGAGGGCAAGAGCTGCATCGCCATGACATTGGCTGAGACATTGATAGGTTTGGATGCTTTTCATTGCTGGGAGACGGCTAGCTTGGCCGGGAGTCCACTACTATTGCAGGTAATGTTTCCCACCCTATCTCACATATATTTCTCACATCACTCGGCCCTCAGGCTCCGTTTTTTCTCTCAAAACCCTTTTCTCACTTTTCCTCTTGACGTACACCTCTCTATTCTTTAATCTCTCATTTTTAATCCCTCCCCAGATATAGTTGATGGACAAATTGAGGATCGTGGACTCCTGCTCCGTATACTCAGCTCGCAGCTATTTCTTCCGACGACGTCTAGTTGATGCCCCTGATGAGGGATGGTGGTTTGACTGGATGTGCAATTTGTCCGCAGGCCACATTGCTTGGCATTGTCCTTGGCTCAATCTGCCGGCAATGAGTTACAGTATGACTCACCAACCAGGGATTCAGTGGATTAGCATGACACACTGTGTGTTTTATTTTCCTTTCCGGTTCCGGCGTCAGTTTAGACATGATCAGACTTGTCCGGAGGAGGGGATAGAGTACCCTACTACATTTCCGAGCTGAGGCACGCAGCTAGCCCGGTATGCCGCAGCATGGAGGACTAGAGAGCTTCTGGCCCCCGCTCCCACTTTCAGTTGTACCCTCTCTGATGAGTGCATAGATTGGCTCAATGAAGAGGCACATGCAGGGCCCACTTTAGCATTAAAGGCTTCGACCAGCTTTGGGAGGGGGCGCAAGAACACCTGACTATGCCCCAGATTTATTTGCTTTAATCAAAACTTTCAAGTTTTTTTTTATGAATGTAATGAAAAGCAACTTCAATTTTGTATTCAAGCGCAGGAGAACTCTATATTGAAATCAATGAAATTGAAGGTTGTGGGTACTGAAAATTTCCCGTTTGGTCTATAAATGGTCTAAGTTGTAAAAAGATTAATTTGAACAAAATCAACTTTTATTAAAACTTTTCAAAACCATTTTCGATATGGATCAGAACTGGACACGCCTGAGATCTGTCACTGAGATGCACAACCCCGGATTCCAGCAACTGGAAAGTTGCCCCTAGTCTAGATAGCACTGCACTGGAGATCACAACCGAGCTCTTGAATACTGAATAGACAAAGATGACCAAACATGATCACGTGGACAAAGTTGATCGATGACCAAACATGATCACATGGACAAAGTTGATTGGGGAAGTTTTTATGGCTGGACTTCAGGATAAAGTTGCCTACGCATCCCAAAAACGGGAATCAAGCCTTACATAGTTCGACTTGGGTTCACTCGTGTATTAACACTCTCCTTTTGCGCTTTAACTTTTGCCAAGGCCGCCCTTTGCGAGTTTTCAACCTTGCGAGCTCAGTTTTTATAATTTCAAATTTTCTGTGCTCTAACTTTTGCCTAGGTTGCCCTTGCGGGTTTTCGGCCTAGCGAGCCACTTAGGGTAAATATTTTTTCAACTTGTCCATGTTGATCGGTTGGGAGAACTCTAGGCCATCTAGGTCCATCAGAACGACAGCTCCGCCCGACCAGATAGACATAATGATGTAACGACCAGTCCAATTGGGTCTGAACTTGCCTATAGGGTCGTGAATGGGAGCTCGGTTGTCTTTGAGCACTAGATCCCCTTCCTTCAAACTCTTGGACTTAGCTTTCTTGTTGAAAGCCCTGGTAATTCTGCATTGATAACCCTGAACAAGGTACAATGCTTTCAGCCTTCTCTCATCAAACAGCATGAGTTCTTCGAACCTGCTCTGCTGCCAATCTGCCTCAGCTATCTGACACTCAACCAGTACCCGTAATAACGGAACCTCAACTTCGATAAGGAGGACAGCTTCCATCCCATAAACCAAGGAATACGGAGTCGCCCGGTAGAAGTTCGAATTGAAGTCTGGTAGCCCCACAGAGCAAATGGCAACCTATCTGGCCAGTCCCAGTAAGTTTCCACTATCTTCTGCAAAATGTGTTTGATGTTCTTGTTGGCAGCCTCAACTGCTCCGTTGATCTGTGGCCGATATGTGGATGACTTATGAAAAGCCATGTTGTATTTGTCTAACAAGTTAATCACTTACTTCTTGAAGTGGGAACCGTTATCTGAAATGATCTCGTTTGGGACCCCATAGCGGCAGATGATGTTGTTCCTGATGAACTTTGTGACATGCGAAGCCTTCAACACCGCATAAGATTGGGCCTCAACCCACTTCGTGAAGTAGTCTATCGCTACCAAAATGTACTCATGCCCATTGGACCCCTTCGGAGTGACAGCTCCAATCACATCAATCCCCTAGACTGAAAAGGGCCATGGCGATGTCATGTTGTACAGCTTCGACGGCGGAATGTTCATGCGGTTGGCATGGATCTGACATTTATGGCATCGCCGGACAAAGCCAATAGAATCCTCCTCCATGGTGGACCAGTAGTAACCTTGGCTAAGGATCTTCCAGGCTAGCATTACCCCGTTCATGTGCGCCAATCCCCTAGACTGAAAAGGGCCATGGCGATGTCATGTTGTACAGCTTCGACGGCGGAATGTTCATGCGGTTGGCATGGATCTGACATTTATGGCATCGCCGGACAAACCCAATAGAATCCTCCTCCATGGTGGACCTGTAGTAACCTTGGCTAAGGATCTTCCAGGCTAGCATTACCCCGTTCATGTGCGCTCCGCACTCTCCTCCATGGATGGCCTCTATCAGGAGCTTCAATTCTTCGGCATCAACACACAGCTTATGCATCCCGAGATGACCTCTCTTGTACAGTTTACCCCCCCAGATAATGAACTGAGTAGCCATTCTTCTAATTGTCCTCTTGTCTTTGGCATTTACCCCTGGTGGATACGCTTCTTTTTCTAAGAAGTTCCAGACGTCGTAATACCAAGGATCCTCATCTTATACTTCATCTATGGCAGCAAGCAGCTCGTAGGCCGGCACAAACTTCTGTTCGATGATAATCGGACGCATCCGGACTCCGAAAGGGATGTCTATCATGGAAGATAGAGTTGCTAGTGAGTCTGTGAACCTGTTGTTCTCTCTTAATAGATGGGCGAAATTCAGCTTCTCAAACTGAGGAATTAGCACGTCCAAGGCTTGGTGATAGATTTTCATCTTTTCTTCTTTGACTTTCCAATCTCCTTTAGCTTGAGATACAACAAAGTTTGAGTCCCCGATGATATCCAACCGTTTTGCCCCTAGTTCTAGGATGGCTTCTAAACTGGCAATACATGCCTCATACTCTGCTTCATTGTTCGAGACTTTGAACCGGAGTTTGAATGCTAAAGGTATACGGGAATTGTCTGGCGCTATCAGCAACACCCCTATCCCATAATTAGCAACACTCCTATCCCATACCCGTATTGATTTGACGCTCCGTCAAAGTATATCGTCCAAGTTTCATCTTCGATATGCAAAATGGACTCATCTGGGAGCTAAAGGCATACGGGAATCGTCAGGCGCTATCAACAACACTCCTATCCCATACCCATACTGGTTTGACACTCCGTCAAAGTACATCGTCCAAGTTTCGTCTTCGACATGCAGAATGGCCTCATCTGGGAATAGGTACTCAACTACTTCATCCCCGTCCACTGGGTGATCGGCTGGGAATTCTGCTACCGCTCTTTCCTTTACTGACTTGCACGTCACATATTTCAGATCGAATTCGGAAAGCCGAAGCAACCAACGGCCTAGCCTACCCGTAAGTGCTGGTTTCTTGAAGAGATATTTGATGGGATCTAATCTCGAAACTAGTATTACAGAGTGAGCTAACAGGTAATGTCGCAGCTTCCTAGTAGCCCATACCAAGGCCAGGCAAGCCTTCTCCAGCGGGGTGTAGCGGGTCTCATACTCCAACATTTTCTTGCTCAAATAGTAGATAGCCCTCTCTACTTTGTCCTCAGACTCTTGTGCGAGCATGCAGCCCATTGTAGTTTCAGTCACTGAAAGGTACAGAATCAACAGTTTTCCCGGCTCAGGCGGTGACAACACAGGTGGGTTCTGTAAGTATTGTTTGATCTATTCAAAAGCTGTCTGGCATCGGCCATCCCATTGGAACTTCTTTCCTTTCTTCAGGAGGCCAAAGAGTGGTTCACAAGTCAAGGTTAATTTTGAAATAAACCGTCTTATGAATTGCACTTTACCCAGAAAGCCTCGCACCTCGTTTTCAGTCCTTGGTGGTGGCATTTCTAAGATAGCCTTGATTTTGGAAAGGCCGACCTCGATGCCCCTCTGTGTGATCAAGAACCCCAGCATTTTCCCTGCTGTAACACCGAATGTACACTTCTGAGGATTCAGCCACAGCCTATACTCTCTGATCCGTTGAAAGAATTTTTGCAAGGCGGTGTAGTGGTCCTCTCTTTTTTTGGACTTGACAATCATGTCGTCCACGTACACCTCAACCTCCCTGTGGATCATGTCGTGCAATATTGTGGTCGCGGCCCGTTGATACAAAGCTCCAACGTTCTTCAGCCCAAACGACATCACCCTATAACAATAGGTTCCCCACGAGGTGGTAAAAGCAGTCTTCTCCCGATCTTCGGGTGCCATCAATATCTGATTGTAACCAGAAAACCCATCCATGAATGAGAGCAACGCATGCCCTGCAGTGATGTCCACTCACGCATCAATATGCGGCAGAGGAAAGTCGTCCTTCGGACTGGCTTAGTTCAAATCTCTGAAGTCCATACATACTCGAATTCTGCCATCCTTCTTCGACACTGGAACGATGTTGGCCAACCAAGTTAGGTATTCAGATACCAGCAGGAACCCTGCGTCAATTTGCTTGGTGACCTCTTCTTTGATCTTGAGAGCCCAGTCAGGGCGGATCCCTCTGAGCTTCTGTTTGACGGGTCAGGCCTCTGGGTCAAGAGGGATCCGGTGCTGTACAATCTCAGGATCGATTCCAGGTATGTCTTCGTAGGACCACACGAAAATATCTTTGAAATCTTTTAATAAAACGACTAAACGCTCGCGCTCCTCTGAAGACAACGCGGACCAAATTTGGACCAGCCGCGGGTCCTTCTCAGTACCAACGTTAATGTGGGTGATTTCATTAACCAAGGGTTTAACAAATCTCTCCTGCTCTTGATCAAGCAAATATTGCAAAATCAGAGGAATTTTTTCCTCGTCGTTTTCATCAAAATTTTAAAAATCCTGATTCATGCAATAAATTAAGGGCACAGAAAAGTAATTGAAGGTCGTAGCCGTACAATTCTCATTAAGTACTTCCAAGTCGCCTGGTTCCTCTGTTACAATAGACTCAAAGGAAAAAGAAAAAGACGACCTAGACAAGACTATGGCATCCAGGTTATCACTCCCAGGAATACCGGACTCAAACTCAGACGAGCTGGAACCTGATTCCGACTCTATAGACTCGGTGGAATCAGATTCCGGCTCACTACCTGACCCGGTGCTGCTCGATAAGAATCCCTCCTCGTACTGCCAAACGAGGGAGGGTGCAATGGACGCATCCAGAATGCTTGAAGATAGGCTTGCAGCCATTTCATTCCTAATCATGGACACTGAGAGGCCATCCCCCAAGCACTCATGTACGATCGGAGGATCTGAAAGTAGACAAGCCAGTGCTACCCCCATTTCAAACTCTACTTCCTCGGAAACCTCCTCTTTACACTGCTTAGCCTCAGCTATTGGGTCTGTTTGCTCCTCAGCAATGTCATCCCCAAACAATTGTAAGTCGAAGAAGATCTCAAATCCCGGCAAGCGCCGTCTCTCTGTATTCAACCATGGCTATGGGAAGCCGTCGAACGGGAAGTCCTTCCCCTCCTGGACAAAGCGTCCATTTAGGGTACCCCGGATTGGTCGGTTCATCAACTCAAAATGCCTTCCCATCTACTTAGCTCTGGCCCTTACGACCATTTCTTTGCCTTTTCTCACCCAGTCCTCTTTGGTAGGCAGATAACCTAGACCAAAGGTATGTGGGTTATGCGGCACTCCGGCCGATACTGCAACGCCTTTCCGGCCACTGCGCCCTAATCCCATCCCGAGGATGTGCTGTAACTTGTTCAAGAGATACACTGATTGTGCACTGACATAGAGCCCCTCATTAGTAGCCAGAATGTTCTGTACAACCCGGGCCTCGGGTAGGGTGAACCCTGACAGGAACACATCCTCCGTGCCATGTTCGATCTCCAGTACTAGCGTAGACACCTCTGGCGACGGATGGATTGACGAATTCCCAAAAACAATGGCCACCCCCTTTCCGTGGGGGTATTTCAACATCTGATGGAGGGTGGAAGAGACTGCCTTCACCTGGTGTAGCCACGACCGCCCCAAGAGTAGATTAAAGGTTGTGGGAACGTCCAAGACATGGAAGTCAATATCGTGTTGTCCTGGACAGACCTTAGTCTGAACCTGTACAGTCCCCCATCACTTCTCTGCTGGTGCTGTCGTATGCCCGAATCACCTGGCCAGTGGGTACAAAGTCCGTGGGCTTCAATCCGATTGCATATGCTGTCCTTGACGGACATACGTTGATGGCGGATCTTGTATCGACAAGAACCACTGGTACCTATTTGTCTCTGCACTCCACAAAGACGTAGAGTGGTTTGTTATGGTTTGCGCCCTCAGGGGGTAGTTCCTTATCAGTAAAGGTTAACGTCGGGGAAGTTCCTCCTGGAAAAACCAACCCTACCAGCTGTTTAGGTGTGGTGTCAATTGAAAGTTTGGCTTTGTCCATTGCAGAAAGGACAGCTTGTCTGTGTACTCTTAAAGCCATAAGCCGTCCCCAGATGGAGTTGTCTGCTTGTATCTTCTTCAACTATTTCAGCATAGCCACCTCTTCGAGTAACTTTTCTTTCTGTTTCTTTACCTCCCTGTCCTTCCCGGACGCCTCTGGTTGATCTAGGTGTGGGGGCTTGAAGTACCTCCCACTCCTAGTCATTTGGTCCACCTCTCCAAGATACCAGGTATCATCCGGTTGGTTGTTCCCCCAATCCTCGTCTGTGTGGGCAAGACATAGGCCATCATCGTCCCACCACATGCCATCGGGCATTGACAAGCAACTATCCAGTTTTGTAACAACTGTTCCTGTGCCCACAGTACATTCTGTTCCCATACTCACAGCACATTTAGTCCCCATAGGGGCTTTGGCCTTGCGAGCCTTCTCCAGATCTTTGATCTTTTCCCACTGAAACTGCTTCAGCGCAGCTTGCTGTTTAATATCCGCTGTACTCGAAATGCTCTGATCCCGAACAAAATTCTTAAAACCGGTGCTCTCCGACGGTTGCTCCTGATCCCCGGCCATTCCAGCCACTGCTGATGATATTCCAACCCCTGATTGCCCCTAGTTGCCCCTGGTTTGGCTGAAGTTGTTCAATAGCATCCGGCTCGTCACTAAGCCACCCGGTAGCTTCTGCTGACCCCTCTAAATCAAACCAGTTGACAGTCACATCCCCCAAATCCTGTTCATTGAAGATATGAAGGTTGGCTATGTCCTCTTCCAATTCGGCTAGGTCATCTAGCCCCTGATTAGGTCCATCCTCTCGAACGACACAAATCTCTGCCCCGGCTGGTAGTTCCACCCTTGACTTAGTTTGCCCTGTTGGTGTAATGTAATCGTTCGGGTCGTACACATATCTCGCAGACCCCGCAGGCCCTAAATAATCATTTCCGTCTGTTCCCGTAATTATCCCGATTTTATCTTCGATAGTTACCACCATCGGCTCAAGTTGGGCTTGGGAGATATCCAACATGCACAGATCCGTGCTTTTTAGAATGAACACCTCCGGCTTGGGTAGGTGAGAAGGGGTGATATATATGCTGGGGTCGTATGACATAACCCCAGTTTGGATTAGGTTAATGCGTTTGGGAGGTGGAGCTTGGTTATGTGGTGGGAGTGGGTTGGTTGTGACGTTTGGTTTTTCCAGGGGTGCGATCACCTTATTGTCAACGAGATCTTGGATATCGTGATGCAGTCTAAAGCACTGGTCGGTGTCGTGACCATGTTGTCGGTGATAGGCACAATACTTTGCCGGGTTATGAGAAGGAGGAAGTGTATTTGGAAAAGGCCACGGCTCTAGGGCTTTCAAGTGCCCTTTCTTGATCAAAACCCCCAAAGCTTTGGATAGGGGCATGTATAGTGGGGTGAAGGTTCTTTGGCCTCTGGGCGCATATCTAGCTGGTTGTGAGCTACTACCGGACGCACCAGTGAATGGGGTAGCTGTGAGGGTTTTGGGAAGGGTGGTGGTGACCATTCCAACATCTGAAGTTCTGCCAGCTGCAGCACTACTTATGCCTACATTTGTACTGCGGTTGAATGCCCTCTTGGGCTGTTCTCTCTCATTATCAATGAGGCCTTGTTTCATTGCATCCTTAATCTGCACCCCAATCTCATATAGGTCTGCAACAGTGCGGAGGGGGAGGACGATCATCTTCTGCATGAGCTTGGGCTGGAGGTTGCGCACAACTATCCGAACTTGATCCTTGTCAATGGGCATGATGGTCATCATCGAGGCCTTGGCCCTCCAACGGGTTACAAAGTCGGAGAAGCTTTCCTTCGGTTCTTGCCTAGTAGTCTCGAGATCGTGTGTTATGACCTCGATCTGTGTATTATAAGAATATTGAGCTATGAAGGCCTCAGTCATCTCCTCCTAACTCCTCGTAATGGAGTCTTCCAATTTTGCGTACCAAATGGCTGCTACACCCGACAAGGTCCGGCCAAACAAAGAAAGCTTTTGTAACTTGGAGAGGCCCATCGGCCTTAGGATGTCTGAAAACAACCGCAAATGTACCATGGGATCCCCAGACCCATCAAAGCGGTCGATGTGTGGCATTTTAAACCGATCTGGCAGCGTCACGGCCGAGTCGGTATACCTATCCTCTATATCTGGAATAGATTTCATGCCCTGGGATTTCTTGAATAGCTTTTCAAGCTTGCTTACTTTTAACGTCGTTGGATCTACCTCAAACTCAAACAGCGAATCCACTAGGTTGGTGGGTGTTTTAGATAGTTGGGGTAGGACTGGGGGCGGAGCTAGCCCTGTGGGGATGTCCGTATCTTCCTGGACATTTGGCGTGTCTCCGAGTATTGGAACTCTGGGTGGGGGAGGAGGTGTGTGCGAAGAAGATGGTCCGGTTTGCTGTTGTAGTCTGGCAATTAAATCTGCCTATTGGGTTACTACCTCGGCTTGACGTACAGATACTTCTGCCTGACAAGCAGCATCCTGCTGCATGGTTTTCATACTTTCCTGGAGTTGACGCATCATCTCTTCCAAACCTGTCATATTGTCTGGATCTAACTAAACAAATGGTATATCTGACTCTACAGTAGAAACTGAGACCTCAGCCTGACTGGAACCTCTGTACTGATACACTGCGCCTTTTTGACCTCTGCCTTGTAACCGGGGGTAAAGAAAGAAACACTGTTTGTCCGTCTATCAGATCCCTGGATCGATTAAGTCTTCGACCTCTAACCCAAAGTGCTCGGGGAATATCTGCCTGGTCAAATGCAATTGTGCTAAACTACCTTGAGAAAAGATAAATAAAGCATAA
>NW_021031304.1:9308-28459 GCF_004153795.1 Camellia sinensis | reverse complement strand
CAACTTTGAATGAGCAAGTCCTAGACTTGACTCAGGATGAGGAGGATGAGGCCTCAAAAGGTGCCTCCCCCCAGAAGACAACATTCGAGGTGCCAATCGCCGAGAAGAGCATTGATTAGACTCTTTGAGAGATCGGTGCCGAGCTCGAGGCTGAGAAGGCTGTCGAGAAGATTCCCCAGTTATCTTCTGGGGCCGAGACACAGCCTGCCATCGACGCCGAGTAGTCTTGCTATAATCTTTTTCTTTGTACTTAGTACTTTTTTGAACAATGTTTTTTAGTTTTCATATTTGGCCGACGTGCCACTTTTGTAATCTGAACAAGTAATCCCTTTGTAGGCTGAAGTGCCATTTTTCTTCCTTGAATGCAAGTACAACTTCTTCTTTCAAGTGTTTGTATGTTTGTCTTCTTTATCGTCTTGTATGATTCCATACTTAGAAAATTTTGCATGTCTTCAGTTTATTATGCCTTTAGCTGTGTAGTCTCCTCGAATTAACATACCTCGGACATAACTTCCAATCTTTTTCATCTCGGCCTTGGCTTAACACTTGAAAACATTGTAAAAAATATTTTCACAAGTGTTATTTAAAACTTGCCACTTTGCTTTTACTTATCAAGACTTCTGTCTTCCATTATCTTCCAAGTCTTAGCAACATGATAACCTCGGCAAGTATGTAGATACTTCTTTCAACATAACCTTATCTTAACTTCAACTTGTAAATGTTCCTTAAGACATTTCAACAAGTGTTAACATAACCTCAGCTTAACTTCAACTTGTAAATTCTTCTTAAATTTTCAACAAGTGTTAAACCAACTTTAGCTTGTAAATTCTAACTCCCAAACATTATTCTCCAGCTCTCTGCCCCCTAATGTGAACTTAAGTTCCACTTGGGTTCTCATTAAGTATGTGGCTATGACCTCGTCACCGAAGTTTTGTTCAAACAGAGACTGGCCGAGGTTTTCAACCATGGTTCCTCTATTAATCTAACTTAGTTCAACTCCATTATATGCAAGTGTAATTCAACTCTGTCATATAATAAGTCTAAGTTACTCATCATGTTTCACTTAAGAACATCACCAACTTAGTTCAACTCTATTATATGCAAGTGTAATTTAACTCTGCCATATAATAAGTGTAAGTTATTCGTCATGTTTCAATCAGAAACATCGCTAACTTAGTTCAACTCTATTATATACAAGTGTAATTCAACTCTACCATATAATAAGTCTAAGTTATTCGTCATGTTTCAATCATAAATATCGCCGACTTAGTTCAACTTTATTATGTGCAAGTGTAATTCAACTCTGCCATATAATAAGTCTAAGTTATTCGTCATGTTTCAATCAAAAACATCGCCAACTTAGTTCAACTCTATTATATGTAAGTATAAGTAGGAACTCTGCCATATAATAAGTCTAAGTTATTCGTCATGTTTCAATCAGAAACATCGCCAAGGGTCTAGTCAATCGTTTTTCACAAGTTTGAAAAAATCGAGCTAACATTTTATTATTACTTCGGCTAATAACAAAAAACTTAAAAAAAAGGAAAGAAATCTAATGATAGAAAAACTTCAGGTTGCAAGTATTCCAGGGTCTTGGCAACTCTTTGCCTTCACTGTCTTCAAGCCGATATGTCCCATTGCCCAGGACCGAGATGATTCTATAAGGTCCCTCCCAATTTGGGCCAAGCTTGCCTTCTTTGGGATCCTTCTTGTTGCCGACGACCTTTCTCAGGACGAGGTCACCAACTTGAAACTCTCGTGGGTTAACCTTCTTATTGTAAGCCCTGGCAAGCTGCTGCTAGTATGCCCCCAGCTGAATTGCTGCTTTCTCCCTTCTTTCTTCCAATAGATCCAGATCTCGGGCCATGAATGCCTCATTGGTCCTATTTTCTACTCCTTGGGTTCTGATCCTTGGGATGTCGACCTCTAATGGAATAACTAATTCTGTGCCATAAGCCATGGCGAATGGGGATTCCCCAGTTGATCTTCTCGGCGTAGTCCGATATGCCCAAAGTACATTGGGCAACTCATGCACCCATTTTCCCTTTGCTGCTTCCAGCCTCTTCTTGATCCTATCCAAGATAACCTTATTGGATGCTTTTGCTTAACCATTACTCTGAGGGAAGCTTGGAGTAGAATAATAATTCTTGATTTTATACTTTGCACAGAAACTCTTGATTAGCTTACTGTTAAACTGTGTACCATTGTCTGCTATTATCGTCCTCGGGATCCCAAACCTGGTGATGATGTTCTTCCATAAGAAGTTCTTTACATCAATGTCCCGAATCTTTGCAAGGGGTTCAGCTTCCACCCACTTGGTGAAGTAATCTGTTGCCACTAGTAGGAATTTCCTTTGTCCAGTTGCTTGAGGTAGTTGTCCAACAAGATCCATGCCCCATTGAGCAAATGGCCAAGGGCTAGACACTGGGTTCAAATCCGTTGCTGGTTAGTGTATCAAAAGTGCAAACCTTTGACATTTTTCACACTTTCTGACATAAGCTTCAGTATCTTTCTGCATGTAAGGCCACTAGTACCCCTGAGTAATGGCCCTATAAGCAAGTAACCTGCCCCCAGTGTGGCTTCCACATACTTCTTCATGTATTTCATACAGGAAGTCTTCAACTTGTGAAGGATACACACACCTCAAAAGGGGACCAGTAAAAGATCTTCTGTAAAGATGTCCTTCTGCTGTCAGGCTGAATCTTGCCGACTTCAGTCTGATCTTGTGTGCTTCTTTATGATCATCTGGCAGTTTTCCATCTCTAAGAAATACTATTATTACATCCATCCAGCTTGGTCCCATCTCCACACACATTGCCTCATGCTTTGTTTTCAGTGGTTCTACACTTGGACCTGATAAGTAGTCAACCATTATTGTCCTTGCCTCTCCTGGTTTCATTGCACTAGCTAGGTTGGCTAAGGCATCAGCATGGCTGTTGTCATCTCAGCTAACTTGCTGTAGTCGGCAATTTTGGAATAATGCTACCAGTTTACCCACCTCCTTTACAAAGTCTACCATCCTTTCATCTCGGGCTGCGTATTCGGCTGTTGCCTGGTTGACGGTAAGCTGGGAGTCATAGAAGACCATCACCCCATCACCTTTCATTGTTGCTGCCAACTTTAATCCGACAATCAATGCTTCATACTCTGCTTCGTTGTTTGAGGCCTTAAAACCCAAATGAATGGATTGTCCCAGCATCTGCCTATCCGGTGATACTAGCACTACTCTTGCCCATGCTCCTTGTCGGTTTGAACTTCTATCAACAAACAGGCGGAAGGAGTCGCCGACGTAAATGCTGTCGGGCTTGAGTTTGCCTTCTTTTCTCTGTTCTGCTATCCCTAGCTGGGTTTCTCCTTGTTTACCTGGACATTGTATACCCCGGCTTAACGGAGCCCGATGTATGATGGCGCTTGGTGTGAACTCGGCTCTGAAGTCAGCCAAAACTTGGCCTTTGATTGCTGTTCTTGGTCTGAATTCCAGGTCATATTGGCCCAACACCGCTGCCCATCTGGCTATCCTGCTTATTAGATCTCCTTGCTGCAATAGGGACTTCAAAGGATGCTCAGTTAACACCACAATCTTGTGGGCTTGAAAGTAATGATTCAGCTTCTTGGAGGCCATTACTAAAGCCAGTGTTAGCTTCTCCAAGGGTAGGTATCTGGTCTCTGCATCTGCTAGGGTTTTACACACGTAGTAAACTGTTATTTGTTCTCCCTTTTTTTCTCTGATTACCACTGCACTCACTGCATGCTCTGAAACCGCTAGGTATAAGAACAGCTCCTCTCCAGGTACCGAATTTGAGAGAACTGGAGCGGTGGTCAAGTATTTCTTCAAGTCGGCCATGGAAACTTCGCACTCTTCTGTCCATAAGAAGTTTGTGGCTTTCTTAACTAAACTAAACAAAGGTTTACATTTGTCAGAACTTCTGCTTATGAATCTATTTAGGGCTGCAGCCCTTCCAGTCAACATCTGCACTTATTTTGCTGACATTGGGCTCTTCAACTCCAAGATGGCCTTGGTCTAATCCGGGCTTGCCTCAATGCCCTTTCTGGTGACTAAGTATCCCAGGAATTTTCCTGACCCAACTCCAAATGCGCACTTCGACGCATTGAGTCGGAGCTGAAATGTCCTCAGGATATCAAAGACTGCTTTCAGGTCGGCCAGATGATCCTCAGGTTCCTTGGTTTTCACGACCATGTCATCAATGTATACCTCCACTGTTTTATCAATTAGATGTCTGAACATCTTAGTTACCAATCTCTGGTAAGTTGCTCATGCATTTTTCAACCCAAAAGGAATCACTCTGTAGCAATACAGCCCTTTTGGGGTGATAAATGCGGTCTTCTTCTCATCTGGGGGTACATGACTATTTGATGGTGCCCCCTATAAGCGTCCTGGAAGCTCATCCTTCCATGTCCTGAGGTGGCATCCACTAATTGGTCAATTCTAGGGAGTGAGAAACTGTCTTTGGGACAAGCCTTGTTCATGCTAGTGAAGTCCACACAGACCCTCCACTTCCCATTCTTTTTCTTCACAACAACCGTGTTTGATAGCCATGTTGGGTAGTTTACCTCTCGAATGGCTCTGGCCTTCAGAAGTTTATCCACTTCCTCATCTACTATCTCAACATGCATCAACGTAGGCCTCCTTGCCCCGTGGATGACAGGTTTGGCCGACCTGTTGACATTCAGCCGATGACAAGTGACCTCGGGGTCAATGCCAGACATCTCGTATGGTGTCCAGGCAAACACCTCAAGGTTTGCTCTCAAGAACGCCTCTAATTCCTTTCCTCCTCCTCGGCCAAGCCTAAGTCAAGAAGGAAGAAGCACTCTTCATTCCCTTGCTGGACTAAGATCTTCTTCAGGGCTTCCTCACTTTTCTCGGCCGGTTCTTTGCCGACGTCCTCAAGAACCTCCATGTCCTCATCTTCAACCTCTACTGTTTCTGTTTTTCGTACGTTGCAGGTGGATTTCATTGCTGCCATGGAACAATTCTTTGCCTGCACCTGATCTCCTCTGACCTCTTCAATTCCATGTTCTATTAGGAACCGTAATAGCTGGTGCAATGTTGAGGGAACAGCCCCCATTGCATGCAGCCATGGCCTTCCCAGGATAACATTGTAAGGGGAGGGGTGTCAATTATTGTGAACTCCGTTTTTACCTTCTTGGTGCCAGCCTGCACTTCCAAAATTATTGCTCCCAGGGGCCATGTTGACATAAGAACGATACCTAGGACCATTGGACTGGTCCAGATCATTTTGGTGAAGACCAAGCTCCTTGTAACACCTGACATACATGATGTCACAAGAGCTGCCCTGGTCGATCAAAATTCACTTTACCTGACACTCTCCAATTAGGAGGGATACTACCAGGGTATTGTTGTGTGGATGCTGCACCATCTCTAGGTCGTCTTCAATAAAGGATACTATTGGTCCCTGGCACTCGTCTGCCCTAGGTCTCTTCTGCCGGACCTGATACACATGTTGTAAGTGTTTTACCTTCTAAGTCTACCCTCGTATCTCGTTCTCATTGACCTTCGAGTGAATCACATTGATCACTCGAGGTCCGTTTGTTTACGGTTGTAGTGCTGGAGGAGGTGGTGCTGCCGGTGCTCGAGGCAGTCTCGTTTGCTCTTCCCTTGTCCTGGCCTCATCTATCAGGTCCCTTAGGTGACCTTGTCTTACCAAATCTTCCAGCTATGCTTTTAGGGCTCTACACCCTTGAGTTAGATACCTATCTTCATTGTGGTAGGCATAATGTTTCCCCGGACTTCTTCCCATAAATTCACCAGGAATCTTCTCTGGTGCTCTATAATAGGGCTGATTCCGGATTCTTTCCAGCACTTTGTAAATCGGAATTTAGAATACGGTTGTGACTGCCTGTGCAACCCTCAGTCCTGTCTCTTGTTTATTGTATCCAATGTTATCTCGGCCTCGTTTCGGTGAGCCGTTCTACTTCTCTTGTTTTGACGCCTTTGTCCCAAGCCTGTCTTCCTCGGCTCTCGCATACTTTTCTATCCTGGCCATAAGTTCCTCCATACTTTTTGGCAGTGTTTTCGCCAGTGATTTTCGAAGCAGGCAATCATTGTTCAGGCCGTTCTTGAAAGACACGACCGCTACCTCTTGGTTGCACCCTGGTATTCGGTTGAATACCTCATAATACCTCTTGGCATAGGCCCTAAGGCTTTCATCCTCCCCGATTCTCAGAGCCATCAGGGAGTCCACTCTCAACAGCTGTAGTTTGTTTGTCATAAACCTGGCTACGAACATCTCGGCCAGGCCTTCCCAGCTTTTCACAGTTCCTTTTGGCAACTTGTGAAACTAGTCTGATGTGATTTCCCCAAAAGAGGAGGGGAACACTTTGCAGAGTAACGACTTGTTCCCGGTGAACAGTGCCATTGAGTTCAGGTACAAGCCGACGTGAAAGTTCAGGTCAGACTTGCCGTCGTATATCTGGAATCTCGGCATGTGGAACTTTTTCAGGGCTTCAAATTTGTCCAATTCTACCGAAAATGGTGTTCTTGGCTTAACCGGAAAGGTTACCTCGGCATCTTGTCGCTTACTCTGGAGGTAATCCCTCAGATCCTCCTTGGTCCGTCCAGGAGCTCGGCTATCAACGAATTTTAGCCTCTTTGGTGCGCTACTCCCGGTGTCATTATGAGTCCTTTTGGACCTCCCCCCATTGGGCGTGTCGAAACAGAGTTTCATCCCTTGAACATGTCAATGTTCTTTGGTGTAGGTTTCTTTGGTTCGACGTATCTTCTGGGACTCTCCTCTCATTGATTTTCCATGCCTGACCTCCCGTGAAGGTCGGTAAGAATGTTCCTTGGTCCTATCGTGCTGAGGGACTGCAGGGACTATTTTATGCCCCCCTTTCTGGGCATCTTTCTTAGCCGTTGGAATCGGCTTATCTTGTAACGGAAACGGTGGTGTAGACACCCCATTTTTGATCGACCTTAAGACTCAGACGTCATCGATTGAGCGCTCGATGATTGCGCATGTTTGTGCTCGTCTCGTGTGTCCGAAAATTTCAGTTGAGTGCCTTGCCTCCAAGCCTCTGAACTCTTTGTGTTTTGGCTTGGTTTGTGGACCATGCCTTGTTGACCTTGCCTGGAGGGAGAGAGAGGCCTGTAGGCCACTTTTCGTAGTCATAGACTACTTTTCCCTCTTGTAGGCTAGTTTCCGATTTCCGGAGCCTTCGGCCGAGTGCCTTGTCTCGGAACCTCTTAACGTTCTCCTCTTGGCCTGGTTTTTGGACTATGCCTTGTTGCCTTTGTGTAGAGGGAAACAAAGGTCTGTAGACCACTTTTTGTGGCCGTAGACCACATTTCCCTCTTGTAGGCTACTTTTTGCACCTGTAGACTAGTTTTCGGGGCTTTCGGATGCGTGCCTTGTCCCGCGGACTTTCGTCTTGCTTCCTTTTTGGTTTGGTTTTGAACCAAACCTTGTTTTCCCTTGCCTGGAGAGTGGAACAGGGGTGTAGACCAGTTTCTCTCCCTATAGATCACTTTTCCTCCCTGCCAACCAGTTTTCTGGTCGACCAGCCGGTCTTGGTGGTCTGTGGACCACCTAAAGTGGTCAGCAGCCATGCCACCACCTTCCTTTCTTTGTGCAGACAACGTTTCCACCCCTGCCAACAACTTTTTTTCCTTTTAGACAACTTTTTCTGGTCGGCGATCGGCCACTGTAACTGGTCGACAGCTTTTCTGCTTTTTCTGCAGATATTTTGGTGCCAGCTGTGACAGCTGGTGAGCATAGAGAGCATCCTCCATACACGTGTATGGAGGGATTGCTTCAACTCTAGCTTGCTCAACAAGCTTGAGGCTTGGTTTTCTATAAGAGGGAGGCTCTCTCTCATTCTCCAGGTTTAGAAAATTTGGCTGAGGCTATACATATACTTCTATCTCTATATTTCTCCCTCTCTCTTTATATTTGTGTTGTTTTGTGCCTAAAAGTGAGATTTGTTCATACTTTTGCACTAAACACATAGTGAAACACCTTCATTCTTGAGTTGCGGTTCTTGGAGGTTTGTTTGAAGCTCAAAAGCTTGGTTTTGCCTCAGAAGTTGCTGATTTGCTGTGTTTCTTCAAGGGTGAGACTCTATCATCTCTAAAGCTTTGTCTTTGATTAAGTCTTTGGCCCTATTTGCATGATGTTTTAGGCTTAACTTTCAACTGCAAAAAGAGTCATTTTCTAGTGTTTGAAACGTTTGTTTAAGGCCTCTTTGGTGTTGAGGGTGTTCTACCCTCTTGTGTGCCTTGTTTTGCCTTGTTTTGTGCCATCACTTTAAGCTATTGGGACCACCTCTTTTTGGCCTTCTCACCACTAAAATTCAGAGGAATTTCACTGGTGGAAAGTGTGTTTTGAGGTCCCAAATAGGAGGGGGTCACCCCCTCTCCTTGTGTCTTGCATGCTTGTGTTGATGGCTCATCAAAGTAGCATGTTTGTTAAGCTTGTTTTGGTTCCATCTCAGCCTATTTTTGGCCTTATTCCAGTATGGCATACCTCTGTTTTGGCTTAGTTTAGGCCACCCTTGCATGCTCTATACACTTGTAGTGTAATCCTTGCAAACTAGCCTTGTATGCTTAAGGTTTTAGCTCACCTTTCTAGAATGTTTTTGGCTCCACTCTAGCAAGATTTTAATCATGGTTTGTCATGCTTAAGCTCTGTTTTAAGTGTTTTGGGTCATGCATGCCTTGCTTTGTATAGCCATAATGCATTCTTGTTCACTAGCTTTGTGTTTTGAGTCCACTAGCATGCATTGTTTGGGCCATTTGCATAATTTAGCACCATTTGGTATGTGATTTCAGTGTGTGAATTGTAGCCATACACTCTCATGCTTCACTCTTTCAATGCCTTTGGAGGGTTGAGCTTTATGTCTAAAACATGAGCCAATATGTATGCCATCTTGCCTAAGCTTTTGGGCTACCATTTCAATGTGTTTTTGGTGTTATTTTGCCATAATACAACCTATTTTTGGTTGGTTAGAGCATCCCTCATTTGCTTCTTACGTGTGTAGTGTAATCCTCCTCATTGGCCTTGCATGCTCCATGCTTCATGCCTCTTATCCTAGCATGTGTTGGCTCTACTACAACATGTTTTTGGCCTTGATTTGACATGCGCTAGGACTGTTTTGGGTTGTCTTGGCCATATGGTTCATGTATTGCATAGTTGTAGTGCAATGGGCTTGACTATCCTTGTGTTTTGATGCCTCTAGCATGCTTTGTTTGAGATGTTTGCATGCCATGACATCATTTAACATGTTATTTCAGAGCATATTGCATTGCCACATTCTCAGTTCTTTCACTCTTTGAGTGCTTTCAAGAGTTGTGCATTTGTGCCTCGCTTACGGCCTAACTTGTATGCATGCATGCCTAGGCTTTTGAGCTCCCATCTCAGCATGTTTTGGTCTTTGTTTTGATCTATTTGAGCTCTTTCTATGGTTGGTTCTATCATTTGTGCCATGTATTGCATGCCTCTTGTGTAGTCCCCTTTAGTAGCCTTGTGCCTTAGGCTCTCTAGGATGTTGTGCTTGTGTTGTTTGAATGATTTGGCATCATTTCACACTTGATTTCAGAGCATATAGTGTTGTTACACTTCCATGTTTGTCACTTCTTAATCATGTTTGAGAGTTGTGCTCTTATGCTTAGTTGATGGGCCAATGCATGAGCATGCATTATCTTGTATTTCATGCCATCATTTCAGAGTATTTTGGCCACTGTTTTGGCATGATTTAGGTCTACCCATGTTCAGTTTAAGTCTATTGAGCATTGTATTGCATGCCTCTTGTGAGATGCACTTTCCTAGCTTTGATGCCTTAAGCTTCTAAACTTGCTATGCATGTATTGTTCATATGTTGGAATCTTGTGCATGCCATTAGCATTGATAAGTTGATCATGTTGCATTGCATTGTGTTTGGATCGGGCGTTGATCCAAACACAAGAAATGAGGGACGTTTCATACTTGAAGTGATGAAACGTGCCTCATTTCTCGGTCGCCGACCCTCTTGATCATGCATGATAGAGGTTAAGGCCCTTATGTGTTATTTGTGCATTCATTGACATTGAATTGTGCAAACTTGGCTTCTCGGCCATCGTGCATTGCGATGCTCAGTTGGTGGCCCGAGGGTCAAGAACCACACTCCCTTGAGCTTAAGAAATGATAGGGAAGGTGGTTGTGCACACATACCTTGTAAATACACTGCTGTGCCCCTTCTTGTTCTCTATTGCAGCAAATTGGAGCTTGGCAGAATTTTCTGGTCGGCAGACCAGAAAAAGTAGCTGGCCAACCACTTTTTCTGGTCTGCAGCATGTTTAGGTGGTCTATAGGTGGTCTACACCACCATTTTCTGGTCGGCAGCCCTCATGGAAGTCTCCATGTTGGAGTAGAAGCTTTCTGGAGGTTTGTGCAGTGTTCTGAGATCGAATGCAAATAGAGGCAAGTTGGGGCATAGTGTAGACACCCCATTTTTAACCATCCTCAAGACTTGGACGTCATCGTTTGAACACTCGGTGATCATCCATGTTCGTGTTCATTTTGAGATCCCGAAGAACTCGGCTGCGCGCCTTGCCTTAGGATCTCTCGACTTGACTATTTTGTGCTTGGTTGTGAACCAAGAATTTGTGGTTCTTGCACCTGAGGGTAGGAAGTGGCTTGTTAGCAATCCCTTAAACCCACCGGCCGTGGCATGAAGCCACTGACCTTTTTTTCTTTCTATTGACCAAATATTTGGTGGTCGGCACGGATATCTGGTCGATCGGCCATTTATTTGGCCGATTGTCTCTTTTTCTGGTCGGTACCTTCCTTTTGCATTTTTGAGACATTGTGCATGCCAGCTGTGCCAGCTAGAGTGCACGGACTTGTCCTCCATACACGTGTATGGAGGATTTGCACCATTTGCACCTTTTTTGCTCTAGCTTCTTGGAGAAGCTTGCACCCTTTGCCTTAGCTTCTTGAGGAAGTTTGACCCTTTGTCTTAGCTTCCTCAAGAAGCTTGCACCCTTTGCCTTAGCTTCCTTGAGAAGCTTGACCCCCTTGACCCCTTTTGTTTAGCTTCTTTAAGATGCTTAGGTCTTTATCTTGCTCTATATAAGAGAGCATTCCCTCTCCTTTGAAGAGGTTCAGTAAAAACCAGAGATATATGATATATACAACTTTCTCTCTCTATATCTCCCTCTCTCTCTTCATTTGTGTGTGTTAAAGGGCCTAAAAGGGTGTTTTGTTCTTAGTTTTGCACTAAGGCACCTAGTATTACACCATACTTGGGTTATTGAGGTGTTGGGAGGTTGTTCTTAGAGCTTTTAAGCTGGTTTTGATCGGAAAAGGGGCCTGAGGTTGCTGTTCTTCAAGTGTTCTTCAAGGGTGAGCATAATTACTTTATATTTCTCATTCTTGCACTAGCTTTTAACCCACTTTGCATGCTGTTTTGAGCTTTGTGTATAACTGATAAAAGTTCTATTTTTTGATGTTTAAGATGTTTCATTAAGGTCATTTTGGTGTTGGGGGTCGACCTCCCCCTCTTAGGCCTTGTTTGGCCCCTTTTGTGCCTTCTTTGTTGAAGCTTTGGAACCTTTTGTGTATTGGCCTTCTCACCATTGAAATCCATTGGATTTTCAGTGGTGGTGAAGGGGTCTTGAAGTCTTTTATAGGGGAGGGACACCCCTCTCCCTTTGTGTCTCATTTGTTCATGTTTTTAGCTCATAAGGGTAGCATACATGCTTAGCTTTACTATTTCAGAGGTTTTTGGGTGTTATTTGGTCACATTATACCTTTGTTTTTGGTCGGATTGATGGTCTATTACATGCATCATACACTTGTCTAGTAACCCCCTTTATTGTCATAACATGTGCCATGCATTTGCCCCTTCATGCTTGCATATTCTAGTTGACTTCATGAAGCTTTTGGTCATATTTCATCATGCTTGAGGTCTATTGAGTACTGATTTGATCATGTTTGTCATGTTTGGTATAGCCACCATGCATTTTGGCTTGTGAGCCTTGAGTGTGTGAGTCATTAGCATGCTTTAGTTGGGTTGTTTCAGTGATTTGGAATCATTTTCCATGCTATTTCAGTCCATAATCCATGCTTGTATGCTTGCATTCATCATCCTTTCCATGCTTTGAAGATATGCTCTTTTGTGCCTTAAAATGAGTCATTGTGCATGCTTATATGTTTGAGGCTTTGGGCTGCCATATCAGTGGGTTTTGGGGCTCCTTTTTGCATGTTAAAACTCTATTTTGCATTGATTAGTCCATGCCATATGTGGTTGGGGTGGTTATAGTAGAGTGCCCTCTTTGTGGCCTTAAATCCCCCTTTGTTTTGTATTCATTTCTTAGCATGTTTTAACCATGATCTATGCATGCTTTAGTCTTGTTTTGGAGTGCCTTAGGACTGTTTTAAGTCATTTTGGTCCTTTGGGATTTGGTTGACATAGCTATGGTTTGGACCTCTTTGTTGGCTTCAAGTTTTGGTCATTGTTGCATGCCTTACTTTCATAACATGGTTGATTTGGCATCACCCTCTATACACTTTCAGAGTTTAACATGTTGGTCTAATGTCCATGTTTATCATCTTTTGAGTGTTCTTGAACGTTACCTTTTGTGCCTTAGCTTTAGGCCCATTGGTGTACATGTTTGCATGAGCATTTATTTATCATTTCCATCACTTTTGGCCACTGTTAAAGGCAAGGTTGAGGTCTGCCCTTTGCGGTTTAAGCCCATCATTACATGTTTGTTGCATGTTTGTTGCATATTTGGTTCATTGTGTGTCGTCACATGCTAGTTCCATCGCGTATTGTTGCATGTTTGGCACATTGCATACTTGCAGGATAGGTTGCACCGCATTTGGCATGCTTTGTTAACTTAGCCTCATGTTGCATACTTGAGCCGCATTGCATACATGCATTACATTTTGCTTGGTTTGGGGTGTCAAACCAAGCATGAGGAATGAGATGTGTTCGTACTTAAAGTGACGAGACACGTCTCAATCCTCGGTCGCCGAGGCCCTTGATCTCAACATGATAGGGCGTGAAGCTTTCATTTATTTTGTTGCATTCATTTACATTGATTGGTAAACTTGGTGCCTTTGGCCATCATGCATCAAGATGTGTGATTGGTGGCCCGAGGACCAAGGGCCACACTCCCTTGAGTCCATAACATGATAGGGAGTGTGGCCATGCATACATTGCTTTGAAATTTCCTTTCCATGCACTGTCTGTCCACTGCTGCAGCAAAAACAGGATTCTGCAGGAATCAATGCCCGGCCGGCCACTTTCAGTGCCGACCAACCATCAGAGTCCAGCCGGTGACCCAATTTATGGTCAATGATCACATTTTACATGGTCGGTGGTGCTTTTCATTGGCCGGCGGCATTCCAAAATGATCAGGGAATGGTTCAGAGGTGCCTCAAGAATTTTCACATCCCTCAGAGGTGCAGAACAGTGCAAACAGAGGCAATAGTGGCATGGTAACAGGTTTCCGAGCAAGGCAAATCGAGCATGCATCATCCACACATTCCGTGGCAGAGCTGCGGCGGTCTCTCTTTTTTTTTTTCTTCATATTTAGGCTGTTTTTGTAATTAATTTATTAATTAATTAGAAGTTTTGTAATAATTAATTAGCTAGGATAATTGATTCATTATTTGGCCTGTATTATTCTTTCGGACCCTCTGAGCGAGGGCAATTGTGTAATAAGTGTGTGTGAGTGTGTGTATGTCTTCCAATCCCCACTTCTTTCTCCCTTTTATTTATCTGCTTTCAATGGTTAGTATTAGGGCATATTTAAATTAGCATACCTTATGCTATGCATGCGTGCATTCATTCATTTGTATTGTATGCACCGGGCTCGACGCATCATACTAACTGCATGGTATTTCAATTCCAAGTTGAATACATGTTATCTGTTGCATTTCATATGCCATGTTTAGAATAGCCGAGCCTATCTAGGTAGCATTTTTGCATGTGTTGCATTAAGCATTTCAGCATAGTTAGGATTCATGCATGTTCACTAACTAGTTTCTATTTTGGCTCGGAGTACACTGTGAGTGTTTATGCTTTAGCATCTTGCATGCGTGTAAATGTTGCTATGACAGCATGCTTGCCATGAAGCTAATTGCTTATGTGATATAACTGCCTGAATGCCTGTGGGTGAAGGTTGGGTTGCTTGAGTTGGAATAATTCGTCGAAACCCGTGTTTTAGCCTACTTGCGAGTAGCAAAATTCAATCCATTTTCAAAACAAACGGATATGCGATGCTTTGTTCCAACTAAGGCAATCCAGTCTATACTTGTATGCTATGTGCATTACATAGTAATTCTAGGCTAATAACCGGAATAAGAGCACATATGTTTTCAAAACAAAATATCATGCTTAGTACAGGCCGATCTTCGGGGGTGCTCATAACTGACCTTCCCCAATCGTACCCAAGTGCCTGAGCCGAGGCAACTTTGGTTATGACGGACGCGTGGCCTTAGGCAACGAGTCAGGGTTTCCTAAATTCCCAAAAAAAAAAAAAATATTTAGGTGGCGACTCTGTATCTGGCAAAGTAATCCATATTTGGCACTTCTTTCTAAAAAAATCTGTTTTCCAAAAAACGATTTGCCAGATTTGGGCTCTTTGATGATTTATCAGTCTTGCACTGCACTTTGTAAGATCAGATTAAGAACCGTGACAATTTGAGTCCGAACTGTAGTGAGCCCAAATGAACAAAACGGGATATTTCCTCCCGGGACGTTCGGGAACGTCTACACATAGTAATGGATTTCCGAACGAGGTGACCGAGCATGCATGCACCCCTCGCCCCGAGGACCTCTTTTTACTGCTTTACTTAGCTGCTTTGCTTAGCTAGCTAATGCTTTGGTTTTGTACTTAATTAGTTGACGTGATTAGCTAATCAATTTGTGTTGTAATAACTAATTAGTTAACTAGGGTTAGTTAATTAGTTTTGGTTTGTAATAATTAGTTTAATTAGCTTAGATTAGCTAGTTAGCTTATTATTTGGACCCTCCACCGAGAGGGCACATTGTTGTAATAAGCGTGCGTGTGTGTGATGCATGTCTTCCAACCCCATTTCTTTCTCCCTTTTATTTACCGGCTTTCGATGGTTAGTTTTAGGGCATGTTTCAATTAGCATCCTTATGCTTGCATGTTTGCATCCATTCATCTGTCTTGCATGCACCGGGCTCGGCGCATCATACAAACTGCATTGTATTTCAATACCAATTTGAATACATGTTATCTAATTGCATTCACATGACATCTTAGAAGATTTCTTAACAAACAGAGAAGAATCACAGTGACTAGAGAGAAAACCATGTGAATGAAGAAAGGTGGAAAAGATGGAATACCAAGCCCTTGGAGCTTGTTTCAGACCATAAAGAGATTTGTGCAGTTTGCAAACCAAATGAGGAGATGATACATCAATGAAGCCTTGAGGCTGATGCATATAGACTTCTTCCTCAAGTACACCATGAAGAAAAGCATTTGATATGTCAAGCTGTTTGATAGGCCATTGGAAATGAAGTGCCAAGGTTAAAAGAATCCGAACAGTTGGTTGTTTAGCCACAGGACTGAATGTCTCATGAAAATCTATTCCTTCTGTTTGAAGAAAACCCTTAGCAACCAAACGAGCCTTATATCTTGCAATTGTACCATCTGAATTTTTCTTAATCCTGTACACCCATTTGGAACCAATAGCAGATTTACCAGGAGGTAAGGGAACAAGAGACCAGGTGGCCTGGTTTTGTAAAGCTTGGAATTCATCCAACATGGCAGCTTGCCATATAGAAGAGTGAGCTGCCTCTTGATAAGTAGATGGTTCAATATCCTCAGAAGGAACAGCAGTAGAGGCTAAGAAACAAGTTGACACAGCTTTGGTCTTAGATCTGGTCTGCATGGAATGATGATTCTGAGAAGGTGAAAGAAGAGGCAAGTCTATAGAGATAGAGGAAATAGGAATTGATGTTGTAGGAGGAGTGATGGAAGTAACAGTAGGAAGAGTCATTGGTGCAGTAGAATGAGAGAGTGGTAAAGTTGCAGCAGCAAGAGGTGCTGATGCTGGACAAACAGAAGTAGGAGCTGCAGAGACAGGACCTGCAGATGCAGAACTAGGATCTGCAGAGACAGAAGGTGCTGGTGTAGATGGAACAACACAAGGAACAGAACTAGCTGCAGAAACAGCAACAGATGCAGGAGCTAGGGAAAGTGAATCTGGTGGCCAAAAGAATGTATGCAACTGAGGTAAAGTAGGAGCAGGAAGAGAAACACTTAAAGAAGGATCTTGAAATGGAAAAGTAGTTTCATCAAAAAGAACATGTCTGGAAATATAGATCTTCCCACTGGACAAATCAAGACACCTATACCCCTTTGTAGATGGTTGGTAACCAAGAAACACACAAGGAATGGATTTTGGCTGAAGTTTGTGGGTAGTATGGGGTTGAAGCCAAGGATAGCATTTACAGCCAAAAACTTTTAAAAAATTATAATCAGGAACCTGCTTAAACAGTACTTCAAAAGGAGTTAAATTGTTGAGCTTAGAAGTAGGATGTCTGTTAATCAGAAATACAGAAGCAGCAAGAGCATCAAACCAATATTTGACAGGAAGAGAAGATTGATGCATGAGAGTGATAGTGGTTTCAATCAAGTGTCTATGCTTCCTCTCAGCTACTCCATTCTGAGCAGGAGTATATGGACAAGTGAGCTGATGCTCAATACCTCTGGTGGTTAAAAAATGTTGAAATTTAGAAGCCAAATATTCACCACCATTATCACTGCGCAGAATTTGAAGTTTGGTATGAAACTGTGTTTCCACAAATGTCTTAAAATCAAGAAATTTGGAAAAAACTTCACTCTTGTAAGACAAAGGAAATAACCATGTAAATTTACTAAAGTCATCAATGAAAAGAACATAGTATTTATAGTTTGAAACAGAGGCAGCAAAAGGGCCCCATACATCAGAATGGATAAGAGCTAAAGGTTGATTTACAGTGGAAGTTGAAAGACTAAATGGCAACCTATGACTCTTAGACACACAACAATGTGTGCACAATTTATTTGAAACAACAGTAGCATCCATAGTAGGTAAATGATGCTTAGAAACAAGACAATTCAACTTCTTGGAGGAAGGATGTCCTAATCTAGAATGCCAAAGAGAAGCATGATGAGCAGAATCTTCAGTGGAACAATGAAGACAAACAGGTGGAGAAGACAATGAAGAAGTTGAAGCTGGAAGAGAAGATGAAGCTGAAGCTGGTAGATGGTAAACATCGTCCAATACTCGTCGTCGATGTGCAAAATGGCTTCATCTGGGAATAAGTATTCAACTGCTTCACCTTCTTCCACTGGATGATCGACTAAGAACTCTGCTACTACTCTTCCCTTGACTGACTTGCGTGTTACATATTTCAGGTCGAATTCGGAGAGCAACAACAACCAACAAGCTAGCCTACTCGTAAGTACCGGTTTCTCGAAAAGATATTTGATGGGATCGAGTCGTGAAACCAACATTACGGAGTGAGCTAACAGGTAGTGCCGCAGCTTCCTGGTATCCTATACCAAAGCTAAGCAAGCCTTCTCCAATGGTGTACAGCGGGTCTCATACTCTAGCATCTTTTTGCTCAGATAGTAGATGGCTCTCTCCACCTTGTCCTCTGATTCTTGCGCGAGCATACAGCCCATTGTGGTCTCGGTCACTGAAAGGTATAATATCAACGGTTTTCCCGGCTCTGGCGGTGACAACACGGGCGGGTTCTGCAGATATTCCTTGATCTGTTCAAAAGTAGCTTGGCATCGGCTGTCCCATTGGAATTTCTTGCCTTTTTTTAGGAGACCAAAAAGTGGTTCACAAGTCAAGGTTAATTTTGAGATAAACCGTCTTATGAATTGCACTTTACCCAGAAAGCCTCGCACCTCCTTTTCAGTCCTTGGTGGTGGCATTTCTAAGGTGGCCTTGATTTTTGAAGGGTCGACCTCGATGCCCCTTTGTGTAATCAGAAATCCCAGCATTTTTCCTGCTGTAACACCGAACGTACACTTTTGAGGATTTAGCCGCAACCGAAATTCTCTGATCCTTTGAAAGAACTTTTGCAAGGCGGTGTAGTGGCCCTCTTTTTCTTTGGACTTGACAATCATGTCGTCCACGTACACCTCAACCTCTTTGTGGATCATATCATGCAATATTGTAGTCGCGGCCCGTTGATATGTAGCTCCAGCATTCTTTAACCCAAACGGCATCACTCTGTAGTAGTAAGCCCCCCACGGGGTGGTGAAAGCAGTCTTTTCCCTGTCTTCTGGTGCCATCACTATCTGATTGTAACCTGAGAAGCCATCCATGAACGAAAGCAGAGCATGCCCCGCTGTGAAATCCACCAACTCATCAATATGCGGCACGGGAAAATCATCCTTCGGACTAGCTCTGTTCAAATCCCTGAAATCCACGCATACTCAGATCCTGCCACCCTTCTTCGATACTGGGATGATGTTGGCCAACCAAGTCGGGTATTCGGATACCAGCAGGAAGCCTGCGTCGATTTGCTTGGTGACCTCTTCCTTAATCTTGAGAGCCCAGTCGGGGCGGATCCTCCTGCTTAACAGGTCGGGCCTCGGGGTCAAGAGGGATCCGGTGCTGTACAATCTCAGGATCGATTCCAGGCATGTCTTCGTAGGACCACGCGAAAACATCTTTGAAATCTTTTAATAAAGCGACTAAGCCCTCGCGTTCCTCTGAAGACAACGTGGACCCGATCTGGACCAGCCGCGGGTCCTTCTCAGTACCAATATTTACTGTAGTGATTTCATCAACCAGGGGTTTAACAAATCTTTCCTGCTCTTGTTCAATTAAGCGTTGCAAAACCGGAGGAACTTCGTCCTCGTCGTTTTCATCAAAATTTTGAAAGTCTGAGCTAATGCAATAAATCAAGGGCACAGAAAAGTACTCAAAAACCACAGCTATTTGATTCTCATTAAGCACATCCAAATCGTCCGATTCCTCGGTTACAACAGACTCAAAAGAGAAAGAAAAAGACAATCGGGACAAGACTATGGCATTCGGGTTATCATCCCCAGGATTACCAGACTCAGACTCAGTCGAGCTGGAACCTGATTCCGACTCACAAGACTCGGTGGAATCAAATTCCGGCTCACTACCTGACCCGAAGCT
>NW_021031303.1:13237-24995 GCF_004153795.1 Camellia sinensis | reverse complement strand
TACATCACTATTTTATTCCATGGGTTGGGTAACAAGCTTCTTATTGCCTTGAAGCACCCCTTTTTCACTTCTTTCTTTTTTTAATCTCATCCATCCATTGTATCTTCTTTTCTCTAATGAAAATTCCATGGATCCTTATCTTTTGGAGAAGAGATGAAGGAGGTAAGTAATTGAAAAAGCAGAACCCTTTTGAGTAAGCCAAAAATGGAATTTTCATTAGAGTCAAGATTACTTCATGAAGCCCTAAAATTTCTATTAGTTCATAGGTAAAAAGTATACAAAGCATGGCCATTAATTTGAAAGGCAAGAATAAACTCACCGCTGCAGAAGAAATGCTTCCACTAGAAGTTTGAACTGTAACTGGCATATCATGATTATTATCAGCATAGAGAAAACCTCAAAGAATGTATCATTTTTTCAGGAGAAAAATTGTAACAAATTTAAAACAATAAAATAATTCAAACCTGAGATTGAACCAACTGAACCAGCTCCAGAACCCCCGATCATTTCTGAAAGCTTCTTTTTTCTAACGTCATGTGTATGAGCGACAACCACACTCGAAGGAACATAATTGTCAACATCTGACCACTAATGAAGATGAACATTGAAGAGTAGATGCAAAAAAGGAACCTCAAGCACAACTTATCCTAATGCCAAAAAATGGGGAGAAAATACCTCATTGGGTTGATCCATGCTAAGAATTTGCAGAATGAAAGCAGGCTCTACAGACAATGTGTTAGAAATTGCCCAAGATACAAACGAACAATTAAAATTAGACAAACAAAAAGTGTAGGAGTAAGAACGAAACAGAGTGGCAAATAGTTTATCAGTGATGACACGGATTTGGCCTCCACCTACCGATGGTAGGAAGATCTGGGCATAGTCCCATTGTCTCCCTAGTAGGCCCTGCCAAATCATTGGCTAAGTACACTAAGCCATTGGAACAATCATAATTTTGCCCCTGGCCCACAATGCACTATCTATATATACCTCGGAAAGGAGGGGAAAAGCAGCAGTAAATTATGCACATCAAGAGTTCACATACAAGATTTTACATAGTGAAAAAAGAGTATACCTGCAATGCTCCTGCAAAAGAAGCAGCTAGAAGTAGAGGAGCAACATAGCCAGTTGTGTATGTCAACAGTAAGCTGCCACCTATTACTGGATCCTGTTAGGAGTTTCACATTAGTTATTTATTTATGACTGCATTTTTTGTCTCAATATTGGAACTGAGGATCGAATTAAATAATCAACCAGTAAGCATTATGCAAACTATCAACTCAAAAGATGGATCTAGGGGTGGGCCTATGTTTGGATGAAGGGGGGCCATGGCCCCTCCTGAGTCTCAAAATTTCACTTGGGTAGACTTCTTGCAAACTGGGTTTCCTATAAAATTACAAATATTGGCCCCACCAATATTGTGCCAATTTTGCTCCCTCAACTGTGAATGTTAAGATAAATGCAGTCATACTAAGTTGACATGCTTGTTATGTAATTAAATAATAGGTTTAGAAGCTCAAATGCAATGTATAGCATATATGATGCATCCAAACATGAGACATAGAGATAAGAGTGCTAAGCCATCATTATAGGCCCAGAACGATCAGTATAAAGCAGTCTGAAAAGGTAATAATTTAGATGGAAATTGAAATCAATAAACATTTAAAAGTACATTACCAAGCAGGGTTCCCAGCACATATCCAAGCAGGGTTCCCAGCACAGGAGTGCTGCAAGGTGAAACGGCTAATGCGAATGTAAGCCCAGCCAAATATGTTTGCACACCTGACATGTCCAATTTTAAAAAAATGTTATTTGCACTTTCAAGCTGTAAGCACATCCGAGAGCCAGCTAAACAACAGTGATGAATACTTGAGAATCTGATGGTAAAATTAGAAAGTACATTACCTGAAGGGAAATTAGCAAGAGCAGCACGAGGATCAAAGTTGTTGAAAAATGAAGGAAGCTGTAACTCAATTATCTGCAATATCTACCAAGGGCTATATGCTCGATTAAATTAAATAAATTAATATCTTTTTTAACTACCACATCCCTTGTCAGCTTAGGTCTTCCCCTCCACATCTTCTCCATTAGAATAATTAAAGAGTTAAATATTGGAATCTTGTATTAGTTATATTTTAAAAATCATATTCAATACACCATTGTATTACACTTAATAGATTATTATAGGCTATGTTTGAATCATGAATTCGGATAGAAATTTGCGAAAAGAAACCCTTCACTTTTCCTTTCCCTTCACAAATCCCTTCCACAATCCAAGATCCAAACACAACAAAAAGTATTTTTGATCAATTCCATCTTGACACTTTCAAAGTCTGTAAATGATGAAGTGTTGCACATGTTTCATATTGGGACATGCCTTACAAGGAAACCCACATTTTATTCTTTAATTGTCCATTCAACGAACTTGAAAACGACGTCAACTTCCCATTAACTCATAAATGGTTTTGACGCACCGTTTTCATCGTGTAACTTGCCATACGACAAGTAACACGTCACCCCCAAAAGACGTTTGGAACCCACTCAAATTTGGCCCAAAACAAGCCTATAAAAATCATAATTCCAACAATCCTCCACATAAATAGAGTTTGATGGAGAGAAAATGCAACAACATGATCTAATTACAAAGAGTACAGAAATTGAAAATATTCTGCAAAGGATAGGTAGCTTTTGGCTTTAAACCTTCCCTTGTGAAACACTATCAGATTTACTAGCTAACCAGAAAACATGATGTCTTAAACTGTTCATCCATTTATGTAAACCAAGACAATAGAACTCATACAGTATATCACCAGACAAAGTTTAGTTCTCACTATTGTGTTCATTTTGGCCCTGAACAACTTGGTCTTTCATAAATGCTCTAAAGAATTGTAGCCCTTCACAAATCTCATAGAACCGGCCCAGTTCACACTCATATAGGTGATTCTTATGAAGAGTATCTTGCCATACTCCACTAGGTATTCCTAGATATAAGAATCATTAAAAGTATTACTTAACCTAAAACGCTGCAGACATCACTATTTCATCATAGAAATGGGTAGGAGTTTGACTTTCCAGTGATCATTTTGAGTCATACACAACTCGATTTTCCCTTTGAACCTAGATCTTGGGATCTCCAGTCAACTAGGTTGGGTTGTTGTTGTTGTAACTCTTATTTAATAGGCTTAAGTCCCATTCCCCTCGATGAATTCTCAACTAACTCTCTTGCTAACCCTTTGGTTAGTAGATCCGTTACGTTGTCTTTAGACTTCACATATTCAATGGAAATAATTCCATTAGAGATTAGTTATCTCACGATGTTATGTCGACGACGAATATGTCGTGACTTACCGTTATACATATGACTCTATGCTCTACATATTGCTGATTGATTATCGCAATGTATGTATATAGCAGGCACCGATTTTGGCTACATTGGAATATCTTCAAGGAAGTGACGAAGCCATTCTGCTTCTTCTCTAGCTTTATCTAAAGCTATAAACTTTTATTCCATAGTAGACTTAGAAATGTAAGTCTGTTTGGAAGATTTCAAGATACAGCCGCCCCATCAAGAGTAAAGACATACCCACTGGTAGATTTTGAGTCTCCAGTATCTGATATCCAATTTACATCACAATATCCTTCAAGTACTGTAGGATATCTAGTATAATTAAGCCCAATGTTACGAGCAAATCGGAGATATCTTAGAACCCTTGTAATTGCTTTCCAGTGTTCTACACCTGAATTACTCGTATATCTACTTAATTTATTTACTGCATAAGTTATATCTGGGCAAGTGTAGTTCATCAAGTACATTAAGCTTCCAATAATTTGAGCATACTCTAATTGAGAAATACTTTCCTGTACATTCTTAGAAAGGAACAAATTAACATCCATGACTGTTCTAACAAGATGATAATCATCTTTGCTGACTTTGTCAAGTATTTTCTCAATATAATGTGATTGTGACAAAGCATATCCTTCTGATGTTTTAGTAATTTTCATACCAAGAATTACATCATCAATCCCCACGTCCTTCATGTCAAAAAGTTTATTCAACATTTTTTTGATAGTTTTAATCATGTCATTATTACTACATATGATGAGCATATCATCCACATAAAGATATACTATAACATAACCTATATTTGTGTTTTTAATATAAACACATTTGTCACATTCATTAATTTTAAATCCATTTCACATCATTGCCTTGTCAAATTTTTCATGCCATTGCTTTGGCGCTTGTTTTAAATCATATAATGATTTAACCAATTTACACACTTTCTTTTCTTTTCCTGGAACAGAAAATCCTTTTGGTTGCTCTATGTAAATTTCTTCATCTAACTCACCATTTAAGAAAGTGGTTTTCACATCCATTTGATAAATTTCTAGATTGTATAAAGATACAATGGCAATTAGCATTCTAATGGATGCTATTCTAGTAACTGGTGAGTATGTGTCAAAGTAGTCAATACCTTCCTTTTGTCTAAAACCTTTAACCATGCCTTGTATTTGTTAATGGATCCATCTGTTTTCATTTTTCTTTTGAAAATCCACTTGTACCCAAGAGGTTTACAACCTGGTAGTAAATCCACACATTCCCGAGTGTGATTTTGCAAGATGAATTCAACTTTACTATTTATAGCTTCTTTCCATAAAGGAGCCTCAAGACTGGACATAACTTCTTTAAAAGTTAAAGGCTTATTTTCTAACAAAAAGTTAAAGGCGTATTTTGAGGTTCTAGACGTTTACTATACCTAGGTTCCATTTTCTCATTTTGATTTATCTCTTGCTCTTGCTCTTGTTCTTGTTCTTGATCATAACTAGTAATAACATCATAAGATCTTTTATTAGTATTAGTCTCTTGTCCAGTTTTGTTCGGAAATACGTGTTCATAGAACGATGTTGTAACTCGACTTTTTCACGCCCCATTTCGGAAGCTCGAAAGAAGCCCTACAGTTTGGACTCCTGCAGTTCTGAATCTAATCTCACAAGTGCAATGTGAAATTAATAAACACCAAAAAGTTCAAATCCGGCAAATTGTTTTGAAAAATTGATTTTGAATAAAAAAAAAAGTCAAAATTAGACTGCTTTGCCAGATATAGAGTCGCCACCTAAATATTTCATCTTGAGAAAATTTAGAAAACCCATGACTCGTGCCAAAGGCCACGTGTTCGTCATCACCAAAGTTTCCTTGGCTTGGGAACTTAGGTACAAGAGGAAAAGGTCATGAATTGAGCACTCCCGCTCGCCCAATCAAAAATCGGCCTCTACTAATCATGATATGATTTTATGTACAGTATATGCTCTTGTTCTGGTTTATTAGGCTAGCATTACTATGTGATGCGCACAAGCAAGTATAGACTAATTATAAGAATTTGAACAATTCAATTTCATGTTTGTTTTTCGAAAGGGGTTTGAATTTGCCACCTCAAGTGGGTTTAAATTTTTCAAATTTGCTACTCAACAAAGTGGGCTTAAAATGTACATTCATTGAATTGTTTTAATTCAAGCAACAAGCCTTCATCCACAAGCATTCAAATAGTTTATCAATTAAGCATTTAGTCTTATGGCAAGCATGCTAGACATGGCAATCACTCACACTCATGCAAGTATGCTAAATCACTAAAAACTCACCTAGTACTCCAGGCTAAGAAAAACCAAGTTAGAAAAAATGCATAATTCCGAACTTATGCCAAATGACTAATGCAACACATGCTATAATGCAACTAAGATAGGCTCGGCTACTTAGCATTTTATTTGCAACAATTTGAGAGTATACGTTTTAAACATGTATTCATCGAAGTATTAAAACGAAAATGCAGTTTGAATGATACGCCGAACTTCGATGCATGCAATACAAAATGAATGGATGCAAGCATAAGATATGCCAATTGAAACGGGATGCTCCTAAATTAACCATTGAAAGCGGTTAAGTAAAAGGGAGAAAGACGTGGGATTAGAAGACATACACATTATTACATTACGCTCTCACGAAGGAGAGTTCGAATGAATAAACTAGCTAACTAGCAATAAATTAAAGCTAAGCTAATTAAGCTAACTATTACAAAACTAAATGAATTAAATAGCTAAACTAATTAACTAATTATTACAACACTTTGAATTTAACTAACTAGTAAGCTAATTAAATTAGACAAATGCAAGTAAGCTAAGTAATTAAAGTATTTAACTACTCTACCACTATTCTGTCTCGAGAAATAGAAGTTATGCATGTGCATGCTTGGATATCACCTGAAAAGATCTTCGTTTTGTTCCTGAAAGCCTCTGTTTGCAGAGTTGAACATTTCCAAAACCATTTTGCTCCACCTTACCAACATTCTGCTAAGGTTTACATCAGTGGCCAGCAGGCCACTGGTAAAGACTGTCGGCCACCTGTCAGCCATAAAAGTGGCCTACCGGCCATCAATGGTGCTCTACTGGCCACCTGCCGGCCACTGATGCACAAGCCCATCTTGCTGCAATAGAGGACAAACTAAGCAACAAGAGGGTATTTTCACAGATTGTTTGCATAATTCACCCATCCTTTTCATGAGCAAGTCCAAGGAGTGGTGAACTTAAGTCACAAACCACTAACTCAAGCAATTTCATTGCATGATGGCTTGTGATTCAAGATGTGCAAGCTTAATAAATGCAAAACAAGACACACAAAACCATCACCCTATCATGCATGATCAAGGGCAATGGAGACTTAGGAAAATTGACACATTACATCACTTTGGGTATGAAATGCCCCAATTTTTCTTGTGTTCAATTAACGTCCGATTGAACACACAAGTTATTATCTTGCTCACTTTTAGTCCCAAGTTTTAGTTACTCATTTTACTTTACCAACCATCCTTTAATCCAATTAAGTCCAAAAGGTGAGTTAAAGTCCTTTAATGGAAAGAAGGCTCAAAATACAAGTTGTTTTGGGTATAAAAGAAGCATCATACCGTTGGTAATGAACCCCCTAATGGATTAAACCATTAAGTATGAAACCTCAATTTCACACTTATGCAAATAAGTAACTTGAAACCACTTTCAAAGAAAAATTAAAAGCCAAGAAAGAAGGGAGGTTGCAGAGATTTTACTTGCTGAAATTAAGTGTGAAAAGCACAAAATAAGTACTATCAACTCAAACAAGTGGTATCTAATGACCTAAAACACTAAGCTTGTGAGGACTATTACACTACAAGCATGCAAAACAAGACTCAAATGACTTAACCAACCTAAAATAGAGTTAAAACAGTCTAAATTAAAGGCTAAAACATGATAGAATTAAGTTATAACAAGCTACAAAAATAAGCTAACAAATGCACCAACTAGGCTAGCAAACTAGACACAAGAAGGGGAGGCTAACCCCTCCAAATTTGGACTTCAAAACATGATTTTCACCATTGAAAAAGCTTTGAAAATCAGTGTTTAAAAGCTTGGAAAAAGATAGTTTGAAAGTAGGAAACACAAGTGGAAAAGCCTTACAAACAAGGTACAAAGAAGGGTGAACCACCTCCTACCTTAAAATGGCCTCTAACCACAAATTTTAACCAACAAAGACAGAGTTTTATAGCCCAAAAACAACCTAAAAATAGTGGGAAAAAGATACAAAAACAAGTATGCAAAGTAAGCTAATAAAGCAAATATTATACCTCTTGAAGAGAAGAGTGATTCTAGGTAACAATTCAAGCCAAAACCAACTTTAAGAGCTCTAAGAAGGTCTCAAGGAACTTTAGCTCAAAGGTGATCAACTTTAGTTAAAGAAGTATAGGCAAGAGTGTAGTGTAAGTAGGCTAAAGTGTAGAGAATTTGTAGAGAGAGGGAAAAAATTTTGAGTTCAAAATTTTCTAACCATTCTACAAGGGAGAGGGGGTCTCTCTATATATAGAAAACATGAAATTTCTACAAAGAGATTCAACCCTCCACGTGTGGATAGATGCATGCATCTGTGCAAACAGTTGGCACAACTAGCATAAAATATCTGTAAAAAACACTGGTGGCCGGCAAGTCACATTAGTGACTGGTAAACCAAAAGTGATGGCCGGCAGCCTCTAGGAATGGCCGGCAGGCCACCAAAGGTTGCAGGCTGGAAAGATCAAGGCCTGGTTAAAAAATGAGACAAAAAGAATGCAGGGTTTGAAAGGCTCAAAGTTGTGGCGTTCCGCTAAGGACTTCGAGCACTTGGTGAACAAACAAACTCATCATCGAGTGTACTTACAAGGATGTCCAAGTTGTAAAAGCCATAAAAAATGGGGTGTCTACAGATGCATTCCAAAATTCAATAATAGTATTTACATGCATTTCGGAATGTTCTAACTTATGAATCAAAAATCGATATACATTACTATTCTTGGCATAACCAATGAAAATGCAATCAATAGTTTAGGACCTATCTTAGTCTTTTTAGGACTAGGAATAGCCACTTTAGCCAAACACCCCTGCACTTTTAAGTATTTGTAGGATGGTACTCTCTCATGCCACATTTCGTAAGGTGTTTGATTCACTTTCTTTCAAGGTACTTTATTAAGTATATAATTAGCAAAAAGTATTGCTTCCCCCCACAAGTTCTGAGGTAAACCAGAACTTATTAACATGCCATTCATCATTTCTTTTAAAGTCCTATTTTTCCTTTCAGCAATTCCATTTTGCTGAGGTGAATAAGGAGCGGTGATTTGATGAATTATTCCATATTCTTTACAAAATTCACCAAAAGGTGATTCATATTCACCACTTCTAGGTTTCTTAATTTTCTTACCAAGTTGATTTTCAACTTCATTCTTGTATTGAATGAAAGTTTCCAAAGCTTCATCCTTCGTTCGAATTAGATAAACATAACTATATCTAGTATAGTCATCTATAAAAGTGATAAAATACTTTTTCCCATCTCTAGTTTGAATTGATTTAAAATCACAAATGTCACTGTGAATTAATTCAAGTGGCTTCGTACTTCGTTCAATTAAATGAAAAGGAGTTTTGGATAATTTTGCCTCAACACAAATTTCACATTCATGATTTGAATCAATGTCAAATTTAGGTAAACATTCCATATTAATTAATCTACGCAAAGATCCATGATTAACATGTCCTAGTCTACCATGCCGTAAATTTGAAAACTCAAGCAAGTAAGAAGAAAATGTATTTTTATTAATAACAGAGGGTACAACAATCATTACATTTATTTTAAAAAGGCCATCAAACATGTAACTTTTCCTACATACATCCCATTTTTGGTAAGTACAAATTTGTCACTTTCAAAAACTAGCCTAAACCCAAAATTTACTCAACAGAGGACTAGAGACTAGATTCTTGTGAATATTCAGTACACACAACATATTGTTGAGAGTGAGTTTCTTTCCAGATGTCATTTTTAGAATAATCTTTCCTTGTCCTTCAACTTTAGAAGTTGAGGAGCTGCCTATAAAAAGTTGTTCACCGTTGTCCACCACAGAATAAGATGTGAACATCTTTTTGTTGGCACATATGTGTCGAGTAGCACCAGAGTCCACCCATCACTCTTTAGGATTTCCGGCACGATTTGCCTTGGAAACAATTTTAGAAAGATTTATGTCATCTACACCATTAGAAATTTTGTCCACTTTGGTCATATTGGCTTGAGCAGGCTTCTTACTTGATCTTCCTTCGCCTTTGCGTTTGCTACGGCAATCTTTGCCCCAATATCCCTCTTTAAACTTGTACTTCTTAGTTTCCCCTCGTTTAGAGCCTTGTGAGGAACTTTCCCTAGAATATTTCCGTTTCTTTACTTTTGGAGCATGTTCCACCACATTTGTCTTGGACACCATTGAATGGTTACCAGCCCGATTCTCAGAATTGCAATTATCCTCTCAATCCTCAAACGTACAATCAATTCCTCTAAAGTCATTTCATTGTGCTTGTGTTTGAGGTAGTTCTTGAATTCCTTCCAACCTTGTGGTTATTTTTCAATTAAAGTAGCAACTTGGAATGATTCACTGAGTGACATGCCTTATGCATGAATGTCATGCAGAATGAGTTGGAGAACCTGAACTTGGCTTATCACAGTCTTAGAATCAACCATCACAAAGTCTAGAAATTTGCCTACTACGAATTTCTTTGAGCCAACATTTTCTATCTTGTGCTTTTTCTCCAAAGACTCCCAAAGTTCCTTTGTCGTCTTGATAGGACGATAGACATTGTATAATATGTTGTCAAGTCCGTTCAAGATGTAATTCCAGCAAAGGAAATCAACATGTTTCCAGGCATCGACTGCAGCAACTACATACTGATCGGTTTTATCATCTTTCAGAGTAGGAGCATTTTCACGAAGAAAACGTGCCAGGTTGATAGTAGTTAGATAGAACAGCATTTTCTGCTGCCATATTTTAAAATCAGTTCCTAAGAACTTCTCTGGCTTTTCACCATAATTGATTGGCACAGTCACAACAGGAGAAGAGGTTGGAGCAATTGCAACCACCATACCAATACTTGTTTGAGCATTAGTTTCAGTAGCAATGAATTATAAATTATAAAACAAAATTAGAATTAGAATTTACATATTACACAGAAAATTAAATCAAAACCACATAATTTAATTCTATAAAAATAAAAGAAACAACAATTATAACTTTTATTTCCAATTAATTTGAAAAATAAAATATTTATTTAAACAAATTAATTCCATACAGAAAAATATTTCTGTAACACTTCAAAAATTAAAATACTGAAAGTGTAATTTTAATTAATGAAAACTCAGAAATTATTTTTGAAAATCAAAATTAATTTCTGATCAACTTTACAAATAAATATTCTGAATTGTTAATGACTACTAGTATATTACTACTAGTTGTCAAAGAAAATAAACAGTATATTACTACTATTCGTATTTTCTAATTAGAATATTATTTTGTAAAAACACAGAAAATAATTTCTGTAACAAGAAGAAAGAAGGAAACAAACGAAAAATTCTATATAAACAAAATAATTTGAATTTGTCTTAAGATTGTTGGAACAATCTTTTGTGTAAAATAAATAACTTAAAACAAATCAAACAAATAAAAATAAATTACTTACAGAATTTATTTTACCGAAATGAATAAGTAAAAAAGATAGATCAAGTCGAGTGTGTGACACTCTGTCTTTAAGATAGATTTGCCCCGTTTCGGTGCTTACGGATAAAAGGCGTCTATCTCCCAAGATACAATGATTTACACAGATTGTATTAGCACTTCAAACAATCTGTACGGTGGATAAAACTTGTGTTCTTTACTCTCTGAATTTTTTTCTAAGAACTAGTTTGAAGAATAATGCACACAAAGAGAAAATTTTTTCTAAATGTGAAAATCTACTAGAAATGATCACTATTTATAGGCAAACTGGTAACCTTCAGATCTGTCCGAACAGGTATGATCTTGAACTAAACAAGTACAAAAAACCTGAACAGATACAGTTTGAAATTTGAATAGATCTGCTGGCTGTTTTATAGTTGTTGGGCAGTTATAAAACTGTTAACTGCTAGACAGTTTTATAACTGTTAAACAACAGTTTGAACCTGCTAGAATTGGACCGGAAAGGCACTGTATGGACAGGAAAAATTGAATTCAAAATTGGCAGAAAAATTAAATTCAAATTTGGCACAAAATTTGAATTAATTTCATTTAGAAAAAATAATTTTCCCGCAAGAATTTTTTGAAATAATTCAAATAAATTTTGTTCAAAAAATTAATATTCAGAAAGCAAAGTTGTGTGTTACCTCTCCCAAGGTGATGTTTGTGAGCTTTTATAGGTTTCG
>NW_021031301.1:0-11920 GCF_004153795.1 Camellia sinensis | reverse complement strand
CCCATTTCGGAGGACCCCTAAAATCCTATACTGCCTAACCAAAGGATTGACCAAGGACATGGACGAAGATTGGGTGGCTAGTAACAAAGTGGAAAACACAGATATAATTTTGACAAACTAAGATGAATGGAAACAGATTAACGGACAGAAAATAGAGTTGACTCAATAGAAGTAGCAAAGCAGTAAGCAAGAGATCTCAACATAACTTGGCTCGGATACCAAAAGGGGACTCTTGCGTTTTGCACTCGAGGCGCTAATCCCACGATGCCAGGCCTTTTTAGGGGCGGACGGCAGCATCGCGTACCTACCAAAGCATACGGGCACTAGCACTTGAGCGCACGCGCACCTGCCGCAGGAGAGCCTCTCTTTACCGGCACTCAGTAACAACACTAATAATACTAAAAATAAGCTAAACTACAACTGAAATATAATACTAAAAGAAAACAGTTTAAAAATACATTAATAATAAAACTTACAATTGTTTAATGGAGTGAAATAAACAATTCTTCAAAATACATAACTTGAAAAGGAACTTGAAAAGAAAATTACAAAGATAGGTTTTTCTCTTGAGGAAGGAATGCTCTCAATTTTTTCTAACTCTGCCTTATTCTTGACTGAAGAGACCCTTTTATAATAAAAAGAGACCACTGTTAGCCTTGTGAGTGAATACTAGGAGCCTTGTGAGTGAATAATCTTGACTTGAAAGGAGCATCAGAAGCACATGGGAGTTGTCTGCTGCTTTCGGTGAGTGACTAAAACTTTTACTGTGCTGAATTTATCGGTGGGATGAATCATGATGAATAGTAATGTTCACTTTTTGATGAATAGTGAACAGTAAAGTTGACTTTTTTTACTATTCATTGCTTGGAGGCATGTGACTGAGGGAATCAATATAGATATATATACCAACAGCTTTTCTCAAAAGACGAGTATTGATTGAAGCTGATAATTATAGCTATATAGAATCCAATGACTGAATTAAGCATATGGGTCCTGAGCATCTTGGAACTCGGGTCTATATGGATTTTGAGTAGTTGAACCTTCAGAAGAGCTTGAACTGTCTGAACCATCTGCTGTTATCCGAGTCTGACTTGGCTTGGGCCATGAGTAGACGAGCCATTTGGAGGACCTCATCTTTGGATGACTTGGACTTGGGCTGGTCAGAACTGGGCTTTGCTGTCTCAAATTTAATCTTTGATTTGGATGACTTGGGCTTGGAAGAACTGGATGATGGGCTTCCAAGATTGACTGGAGGAAGTTGGCTTCCTTGAGTGACTGGAGCAGTTGGGATCTGCTGAGCTTTAACCATGGCAGGTGTAGGAGCATGAATGTTAATCGGGAACTCAGTTTGAACAATTTCAACAATTCGTTGAATCTTGAAGTTATCCCATCATTTAACCTTATGTAGCCGCTGAATCACTTTACCAGAAATACCATATTGCCATTTGAATATCCAAGGGACTTTATATTTGGATATAAAAATAAGCAATTGAGGGAATTCTCTTTGCTGTGGAGTAAATGAGAAAACAGTGGAGAAGTAATTGACTTGATCCAAAATTACTGATGGGAAGATGTTTGGAATGGCACCATAATGGGTCCACCATCTCAGAAACCAAGTAGGTAATTCTGACTTAAACTTTTGATCAAATTGAAGAAACCAGGAGTGACTAAATGTTTCATTTTGATATAGGAGGACTTTGAACCAGGCATCAATATAATCATAATAATTATACTGAAGGGAGTGATTAGGTAAATCTCGAAGTTGATAAGGAGAACCCCATTCAACTAAGGAAACAAAATTGTGAATATAAAGTGAATGGTAAACCACTTTACTAGTGTAAGTACGATCATAAATGGGTTTAATCACAATTGACTGATGGTTGAGCATGATGTCTTTATAGAAGGTGATTGTTTTCTCTGGATGGAGAGGAACAAAATGCCATCCATGAGGGAAATAAGTTTTAACCAGATCATTAACAGATTGACCCTTTGGGTGACTAGGTTCTTTGAAAAAGAGATTAGCTGTTGTTGAATCAACATAATCAGATCGAGCAGTTTTAATAGGATTGGGAGGGTATGGAGTAACTGCTTGGCTGGATGAAGCAAAAGGATCAGTGGCCAAAGCAGATGTGAAACTGGGTCGAGGAATATTACCAAGAACTTGGTAATGGTTAATCATTTCAATATGATGGTATTGGGTGACCAACTCCAAAAGAGAAATAAAAGGTTGACTAGTTGGGACCAAGGCTTTAGAAGGGGGCCTTGGGCGAGACATCTGTTTGAAAAGAAATAAAGGTTAGCAACAAAAATTAGCAACCACTAAGGAGAACTAAATAAGTTTGATGAAAATCCAAACAGTTGTAATAATTAGCAAGTAAATGGCAACGAGCTTGAATTTGGTGGTACTGAATGTATTGAGCACGTTTAGTAGTTTTTCTGGCTAATTTTAACTGGGCAATGCGATAAGCAGATTGATGAATTAGATCACGGTAATGGGTAATTTGGGTTTTATGGTAAGCAATAAATGGAGTGGCTATCCCTATCCCCCTGTAAAAATTCTCGAGTAAAGAAATCAGGAATGGAATTTTGACAACCAGGTATATATTTAATAGTAAAATCGAAAATACTTAAAATAGATTGCCAACGGGCAAAAATTTGCTTACTAGCAAGATTTTGAACATCTTTTTCTAAAACATATTTAGCAGATTTGCAATCAACACGAAGTAAAAATTGTTGATTTAAAATATCATCTTGAAATTTACTGATACATAAAACAGTAGATAAAATTTCTTTTTTAATAGTACTATAATTCTTTTGTGCTTCATTCCAGACACCAGAATGATAACGAACAATTTGTTCAGATGACTGAGGAGTAATTTGCTGGAGAAGGATGCCGCCATAACCGATATCAGAGGCATCGGTTTGAATAATTTTGAATGAATTTTCAGTAGGAATACCAAGACAAGGAAGAGACTTGACATATTGTTTAACCTGTTTAACAATAGTAGTATGAGTAGAAGACCAATGAAGAGGATTGTCTTTTAACCGATCAAACAGGGGTTGACAAGTTTTCCTAAGGTCTTTGTAAAATTCAGCAATATAATTCAGCGATCCTAAAAAACGTTGTAGCTGAGTTGTATCTAAGATTTCATCAGGGAATTTAGACGCAAATTCAATGGAATGACTAATAGTTAAAATAGTATTCTAGTGAATATCATAACCTAAAAATCTGACTTTGGTTTGAAACAATCTAATCTTAGGAGCAGAAATGACTAGGCCATGATTCTTAATGGTATAAAAGAATGCAGTAAGATGTTTCCAGTGTTCACTAATTGATTTTGAAAAAATAAGAATATCATCTATATAAACTATGGAAAAATGACTAAATGGATTGAAAATATCATTTATTATATTTTGAAATTCACTAGGAGCATTTTTTAACCCAAATGGCATGACATTCCATTCATAGTGACCAAAAGGTGTAGTAAAAGCAGTTTTATATCTATCTTGAGGATGAATTTGTATTTGCCAAAAATCACTTTTTAAATCAAATTTACTAAAAATAACATCTTGACTAACTCTTTTATAGCTATATAGAGCATTCCTTCCTCAAGAGAAAAACCTATCTCTGTAATTTTCTTTTCAAGTTCGTTTTCAAGTTATGTATTTTGAAGAATTGTTTATTTCACTCCATTAAACAATTGTAAGTTTTATTATTAATGTATTTTTAAATTTGTGCTTAAATGGAATATAAATTTTTTTACCAAATGTCTTGACTGCAGAATGCATGGTGTTGTGAGCCCCACGAGCATTATCAGAGCAATATTCAAAGCTGAAGAAGAAAGATGTGAAGTGATTAATGCCCTCCCTGTTCATGAAAACAATATGTTACAACATGTTGCAAACTTGTTGTGAGGTATGGTGGATCTTTGATTGGAATTTTATTTATGCTTGATTCAACACGCTAAGATTTCATTTTGGTGCTTTAATTGCCAGTGGGTTTGATTTCTTTTAACTCTTAATAATATAATTGTTTTTTACACACATCTCAATTTTTTGTTTCATGGTTTGTTTGTTGCTTGTTTTTTTTTTCCATTTGAGGCTTCTTGATCCAGTTCACTTTCACTCAGTTCTTCAAAGATAGTGAGTGTTCAGGATAATATTTCTATGCTACAAATAAGTCCACCATTCCCAACCGTTACAGGATAATGATATATATTTCTATTGTACAATTCAAGATGTTTAGATTTTTTTTTTTTCAATCCAGAGGAGGAAAGAAAATGAACAAATGGATTTTATTTCATTCCCACAACTCACAATTATACTTCACATTGTCTATGCATCATATACTTAGATATTGATTACAAAGAAACTAAATTGATGGCTATATTTTTTAATTATGCAGGTGTGTAATTGGCTATTCGCATTTATTATGTAAATGTTGGTAATTATGTCTTCTTTGCATGTATGTATGTTAGTAATTATACAGGCATGTTCAATTGTTTTTGAATCTGAATCAAATCTTTTCAGCTGAATGAGTTGGCTAGGATAGACTTGGATATGATGAAGGTTCTATATACTTGAGTGATAAATTTTTGTGTTTAGAATGGAATTGTTGTGATATACTTGAGTGATAAATCTTTTTATGTCCATTTTTGTCGTTTCAACTAAATTTTTGAGGTTCTATATTCATGAGTGATAAATTTTTGTTAAGGCACACAATTGAGATGAGTTGGTCATATTTAATTGTTTATACCGCAGATGAGGAGTTCTAAGGAACATCCTGTTTACAATTTAATCTCTTGTTGGTTAACTGTATATATGGAATTTTCTCATGTTTTGTAGCGCAGGTTTGACAGATTTCAAATCCATCATGTTCTTTTTAAGAGGTTTGAAGAGGTTTGACAAATTGATTGTATATATGGAGTTCTTTTGGGTTTTTTCTTAAGCTTATGAGTTAAGGTGGTATCTTCAAATTGCCACATGGGAATCTCTGGATTATCAGGGTTAGTAGGTTCATCAGATTCATGTTCAGATTCATTAGGAGAAACATTATTGGTTTTGAAATTATCTAAATTTTTGTTAAGTTTTTCATTTTCTAAATGTTGATCTTTATTTTGTAAGTCTTTAATGGTTTGTTTAATCTGATTAATTTCTTGTTGTAAATCTTGTAAGGTAACTTCTTTGTGTTTATTTTTAAATCTTTCTAAGGTTTTAGATAGACTGATAATGGGCTTTTCAAACTTAGGTTTATGATTAGTATTGATTAACAAAGATTTTAATTTATCAGTATATTTCTTTTTTAATTCAGAATCTTCAAGTCTACTAATTAATTTAATAAGAACAATTTCTTCTTGATTTTGTTTAGTAAGAACAGTAATTTGTTTAACAGGTTTACGACAAACATCATTACATCCTAATTCTATATTATTATCAGAATCTTCACTAGGTGAATTGTAATTAGATGGAGTATTAGAATTATCAGGAGAGGAATTGCTAACAGGTTGATTTAATTGAAAGATTTCAAATAATTGGTTTTTTGATTCATCATTAATTTAAAGTTGATTAACTTTATCTTTTAATTTCTGTTTTTCTTACATTTATTAGAATAATGACCTTTTTTTACCACAGTTGTAACAAGTAATTTCTTTATTAGATTTAGCTTTTGGATGTGATTTTTTGTAATATTTCTTTTTAGGTTTAGTATAGAATTTATCATTTGATTTAGAAGGTGAATAATTCTTTTTATACTTGTTTGAATATTTGTAATGGGATTTACTATGTTTTTTATGTGTTTTCCTACGGGAAGGTGCAATAGGAGGTAAACCATATTGTTCACAAAAATTACCTAATTCATATTTAGCCTTATGTTTATCTTTAGCAGCTTTGTGACTGAGTTTAAGATCAATACACATTTTTAATCCTTCTTTTTGAATAGTGCTAATGATATCACCATAAGTTAAAGTGTCATATTAAATGATACCAGTAGGTTGACTAAGAACATCTCTAATTTTGTGAGCAAACAAACTAGGTAATCCGTTAATAAATTTTTCTTTCCAAAAAGATTTAGTACAATCTTCTCTTAACATAACTCTAGAGGTAAATACATCTTTATACCATCGAAAATCACTTAATTTTGGACAAGTAAGGTTACTAAGTTGATCATGTATGCGAGGATATACATTAGTAGGAGTACCTATGAAATGTCTAACTATGGTATAGATTAATGTGTTAACACCATCAGGTTTGTAATAGCCAATAGTTTCATCAAAGATTGGCAAATCATTTTCATCTTTTTGATTAGCATGTAAGATTGATTCTCTTTGATCTTTAGTAAGTATTTTTCCCACCAAGATTTGAGCATACCGGTAAAACCGGAGGTAATTAAAGAAGTAATTTCAGGTTGAGAGTAATCAGGGTAGTTAGTAAGATAACTATTTGCAACCATAGATAAGTGATTTAATTTTTGAAGTATTTGATCTTCACTAAGACCATCAATATTCCATTCGTATAATTTTTTAGCAGATATAGAAAATTGATTAGAAAGATTAGTTTCTTCATATTGGAGGTCAGGTGGAGTAGGTCGAGAATACCAATTTTTAGTAAGAGTAGTCGGTTGAGGTTTAGGATAGTGGAGTTTATTAAGATGAAAAGATTAAAATTGTTGAGCTAATTGATCAATTTCATTATCAGTTGTATCAGTTTCTGATTAAGTAGAAGTCTTGTCTAAAGGTTGGTTTAGGACAGTAAGACCTTTTTCCTTAGATGGTGAAGCTTGTTCCAACGTAGTTAATTTAGTGAATATTTGTTCTATAGCTTTAATAGTAGAAGTATCTTGAGTGACTAAACTATTTCTTTTAGAACGATTATTGGGTAAGTTAATCAAAGGTTGATCTAAAGATTGTTTAGTGGATGTAGTGTTAGCAGAATAATCATCTAAATTAGTTTCTAGTTTATCTAATTGTTTACCAATTGTTTTTAAACATTGATTAGTATAATTAATTTGTTCAATAACTTTTTTAATTTCAGGGTTAGTGCCAGGCAACTTAAAATGAGAGGCTGGGACTTCAGATCCTTGATGTTCAATAATAATATTAGATAAAGGAGGATGACTAGAGCTAACAGAAGTATTTGGAGAAGTTTTCCATTTATGTTTTGTGATTGTATTAACCTTTTTGTAATAGTTGTCTAAATATTCAAAGAAAGGAATTTCCATACTATATTCAATCATAAAATCATACCATTTTCTAGTAAGTTTAGATTGTGGAGTAGAATCATATTTAGCACGATAAGCATGTCTTTTAGTCTTATTTTCTTTAGATTTAAATTCGATATGTAATTTATCAAGATCAGGAGCAAAAGATTTACTAATTGTCATTAATTGAGAATTGATTGGAGGTATTACTTCGAAATCAGTTTGAGTAGGAGAATTATTTGATTCAGTATCTTCTTCATAGAAATGTGTATGAGTAGAATAAACAGGTTTACTAATTTGAGAGGTAGTAGAGTTATCAATGCCTTTTAATTTACTATGGGAGGGTTGACCAAGATTAATTTGACTATTTTTTCGGAATGAAGGAGTATTAAATATTTCATCTTCAGTTTCAAGATCAGTAGGTATACTAGAAGTACTATGTCTGGAAGATTGACTACGATTAAATTTAATACGGACTGAACCGTCAGTAAATTGTTGAATATCTTGGATATCTTGAACTTGCTTTGTAAGCAATCAGAGTACCTACCAAAGCATACAGGCACTAGCACTTGAGCGCATCCGCACCTGCCGCAGGAGAGCCTCTCTTTACCGGTGCTCGGAGAGTGAGAGGATCGGCAGTCTTATAAGGCTCTGATACCAAAAGGGGACTCTTGCGTTTTGCGCTCGAGGGGGAACTACACAAGGTGCTTAAGCTTGATCGCCCCTAATCCCACGATGCCATTCCTTTTTAGGGGCGGACGGTAGCATCGCGTACCTACCAAAGCATACGGGCACTAGCACTTGAGCTCATGCGCACCTGCCGCAGGAGAGCCTCTCTTTACCGGTACTCGGAGAGTGAGAGGATCGACAGTCTTATAAGGCTCTGATACCAAAAGGGGACTCTTGCGTTTTGCGCTCGAGGGGGAACTACACAAGGTGCTTAAGCTTGATCGCCCCTAATCCCATGATGCCAAGCCTTTTTAGGGGCGGACGGCAGCATCGCGTACCTACCAACACTAATAATACTAAAAATAAGCTAAACTAAAATTGAAATATAATACTAAAAGAAGACAGTTTAAAAATACATTAATAATAAAACTTACAATTGTTTAATGGAGCGAAATAAACAATTCTTCAAAATACATAACTTGAAAACGAACTTGAAAAGAAAATTACAGAGATTGGTACTAAAAATAAGCTAAACTAAAACTGAAATTTAATACTAAAAGAAAACAGTTTGAAAATACATTAATAATAAAACTTACAATTGTTTAATGGAGTGAAATAAACAATTCTTTCAAATACATAACTTGACAAACGAACGTTGAAAAGAAAATTACAGAGATAAGTTTTTTCTCTTGAGGAAGGAATGCTCTCATAGCTATAAAAGAGTTAGTCAAGACTGTTATTTTTAGTAAATTTTGATTTATAAAAGTGAATTTTTTGGCAAAATACAAATTCTATCTCAAGAAGATATAAAACTGCTTTTACTACAACCTTTTGGTCAACTATGAATGGAATGTAATGCATTTGGGTTAAAAAAAATGCTCCTAGTGGAATTTCAAAAATTATAATGACTGATCACTTTTCAATCCATATTCGTCATTTTCCATAGTTTTATATACGATGATATTCTTATTTTTTCAAAATCAATTAGTGAACACTGGAAATCTTACTGCATTTCTTTTTACCATTAAGGTCATGGCCTAGGTCATTTCTGCTCTAGATTAAGATTGTTTAAACCAAAGTCAGATTTTTAGGTTATGATATTCACGGCGAATACTACTTTTTACCTATTAGTCGTTCCATTGAATTTGCGTTAAATTCCCTGATGAATCTTAAGATAAAACTCAGCTACACGTTTTTTAGGATCGCTGAATTATATTGCTAAATAATTGAATTTTACAAAAGACCTTAGGAAAACTTGTCAACCCCTGTTTGATCGGTTAAAAGACAAATCCTCCTCCTTGGTCCTTCTAACTCATACTACTTATTGTTAAACAGGTTAAACATATGGTCAAGTTCTCTTCCTTGTCTGGTCAATTCCTACTGCACAATTCATTCAAATTATTCAAACCGATGCCTCTGATATCGGTTATGGCGGCATCCTTCTCCAGCAAATTACTTCCTCAGTCATCTGAACAAATGTTCGTTAATCATTCGGTGTCTGGAACTAAGCACAAAAGAATTATAGTACTCATTAAAAAGAAATTTTATCAACTGTTTTTTGTATCAGTAAATTTCAAGGATGATATTTTAAATCAACCAATTTTTACTTCGTGTTGATTGCAAATTTGCTAAATCTGTTTTAGAAATAAGATGTTCAAAATCTTTGCTAGTAGCAAATTTTTGCCCGTTGCAATTCTATTTTAAGTATTTTTCGATTTTACTATTAAATATATACTGGTTGTCAAAATTCCATTCCTGTTTCCTACTCCGGGAATTTTTAACAGGGGGATAGGGATGGCCGCTTCCATTTTATTGCTTCCCCATAAAACCCAAATTACCCATTACTGTGATCTCAATTTACCAATCTGCTTATCGGCATTGCCCCGTTAAAATTGCCAGAAAAACTACTAAACGTGCTCATAACATTTAGTACCACCAAATTCAATTCGTGCCATTTACTTGCTGATTATTACACTGTTTGATTTTCAATCAAACTTATTTAGATCTCCTTTGTTGCTAATTTTTGTTGCTAACCTTTATTTCTTTTCAAACAGATGTCTCGCCAAGGCCCCTTCTAAAGCCTTGGTCCCAAATCGTAACCTTTTATTCCTCCTTGGAGTTAGTCACCCAAATACATCTATTGAAATGATTAACCGTTACCAAAGTTCTTGGTAATATTCTCGACCCAGTTTTTCACATACTGCTTGGCCCACAGATCCTTTTGCTTCATCCAGCGCAAGCAGTTCTCATACCCCCTAATCCTATTAAACTGTCGATCTGATTATGTTGTTCAACAACTACTATCTCTTTTCACAAGACCTAGTCACCCAAGGGTCCCAATCTGTTAATGATCTGGGTTAAAACTTATTTCCCTCCTGGATGACATTTTGTTCCTCTCACAATCCAGAGAAAACAATCCCTTCTATGAAAAAGACATCATGCTCAATCCATTCAGTCAATTGTGATTAAACACCATTATGATCGTGACTTACCACCTAGTAAAGTGGTTTAGCCATTCACTTTAATAATTCACAATTTTGTTTCCTTACGTTGGAATGGGGTTCTCCTTATCACTTCGAGAATTTACCTAATCACTCCTTCCAGTATAATTATTATGATTATATTGATTGCTGGTTCAAGTCCTTCAATATCAAAATGAACATTTAGTCACCTCCTGGTATTCTTCAATTTGAATCACAAACGTTTACAGTCAGCCATACCTACTTGTTTTCTGAGAATGGTGGAGTCCCATTTAAATGGTGCCATTCCAGACATCCTTCCAATCAGTAAATTTTGGAATCAAGTCAATTACTTCTCCACTGTTTTTCATTTATCCAACAGCCAAGAGATTCCCTCAATTGCTTTTATTTTTTATATCCAATTAAAATCCATTGGATATTCAACATGGCACTATGGTATTTGGTAAAGTGATTCAGCGGCTACATTAAGGTTAGATCGGTGGGTTTAACTTCAAGATTCCAACGAATTTTAAAATTGTTCAAAACTGAGTTCCGATTAACATTATGCCTCACTACACCTGCCATGGTTAAAGCTTCATGCAGATCCCACTGCTCCAGTCACTCAAGGAAGCCAACTTCCTCCAGTCAATCTTGGAGCCCATCATCCAGTTTTTCCAAGCCCAAGTCATCCAAGATAAAATGATTAAATCCGAGACAGCAAAGCCCATTCTAGACCAGCCCAAGTCCAATAGGTAAATTCAAATCAAAGATTAAGCCCAATCCAAGTCAAGTCACCAAAGATGAGGTCCTCCAATGGCTCGTCCTACTCATGGCCCATGCCAAGTCCAGACTTCGATACAGCAGTTCAGAAGATGGTTCCAGACAGTTTCAAGCTCTTCTGAGGTTCAACTACTTAAAATCCATATGGACCCGCCGTTCCAAGATCCTTAGGACGCGCATATGCTTAATTCAGTCATTGGACTTCTATATAGCTATAATTATCAGCTTCAATCACAATACTCCGTCTTTTGAAGAAAAGCTTGCTGGTATATAATATCTATAATTGATTCGCCTCAGTCACATGCCTACAAGCAATGAATAGTAAAAAAAGTCAATTCTTAACTGTTCACTTAATTCATCAAAAATCAACATTACTATTCATCCCATTTCCATCATGCTTTCATCCCACCAGACAAATTTAGCAGCAGTTGAAGTTTTTAGTCACTCACCGAAAGCAGCAGACAACCTCCCATGTTGCTTCTGATGCTCCTTCTAGTCAAGGATTAATTCACTCCACAAGGCTCAATAGTATTCAATCACAAGCTAACTGTGGTCTCTTTTGGATTAATAAAAGGGTCCCTCTTTAGTCAAGAATAAGGCATAGTAGAAAATTGAGAGCATTCCTTCCTCAAGACAAAAACTATCTCTGTAATTTTCTTTTCAAAGTTCGTTTTCCAAGTTAATTGTAATTTTTGAAAATTGTTTATTTCCTCCATTAAACAATTGTAAGTTTTCTTATTAATGTATTTTTAAACTGTCTTCTTTTAGTATTATATTTCCAGTTTTAGTTTTAGCTTATTTTTAGTATTATTAGTGT
>NW_021031295.1:667706-691598 GCF_004153795.1 Camellia sinensis | reverse complement strand
GATTCAGCTTGGAACAGTTCAGTTACCTTCAATGTGAAGTGAATGAAGTATATATAGGGTTCCTTGCTTGCTTCTCAAGATGGTTTCATGGAGCTTAGATGCTGCCAAGTTTCCTTTTAGCCTTGCCCAAGGTGGGGGACCACCTGGTAGTTGTCATAGAATGCATATACTCATTGTAATCATGCTAATAACAAACCACATTCCTTTGATTCAACAACTTCTGTGATTCTAGGTGTAGGGCTGTTCCCAGTGCCTCGCGCCAATGGTTCGACAATATCCAGACCCATTGCGCAAAGGGCCAAGGGCTGGTGAGTGGAGAGAGAGTTTTGGCTGGCTGATGAATGAGTGGAGCAAACCTCTGACATTTATCACACTTCTATACGTACTGCTACGCATCTTGTTGCATCTGTGGCCACCACGGGCTCGGTGCGCCAGTGACCTTCTACCAATGTGGCATCCACAAATCCTATCGTGAATTTCGTAGAGAACATTCTCGACCAGATTTGGATGCACGCACAGAAGATAAAGGCCAAGATAGGAGCGTCGGTACAGCTTCCCAGATCGTGAGATCCAAAACCGAGCTGACTTATGTCTGACTTTGTTGGCTTCCTTTTTGTCTTCGGAGAGAGTGCCAGATTTTAGAAAAGCTAGTATTGGATCCATCTAGCTCAGCTCTAAGTTGCTGCAGAGGACTGGAGATGCAATGCTTGGTTCTGGCACGAACTCAACCCAAACTTTTCTAGCATCTTTGGTATCCACTGATGATCCGAGGCAAGCCAGAGGATCAGCATGGCTGTTTTTGTCCCTACTAATTCGTTCCACTCGTATGGATTGAAATTTTCTGAGTAAGTCTTTGGCCTTACCTGCTTACATAGCCATTCTTTCATCTCGTGTTTCATAGACCCCGGAAAGCTGGTTTACCACTAGTTGTGAATCGCTGAAAACAAGATGTTGTTCTGCACTGAAGTGTTCGGCACTACGTAAGCCAGCCAATAACGCTTCGTACTCTGCCTCGTTGTTTGAAGCCTTCCAACCAAGCATGAGAGCCTGTTCCCAGATTAATCCTTCTGGTGAGATAAGTACTACTCCTGCCCCCGAGCCTCGGTTATTGGATGACCCGTGAACATAAAGCTGCCAGATGTTTCCAATAAAGAGTTTCCATGCTCCCGAAGCGAGGGTTTTCCCTGTTCGGTGGTGCGTGGCACCTGTGCCGAACTCGAATTCCCTGGCTCGATACTTTGGGTAGGAGCAAATTCTGCGACGAAATCTGCTAAAACCTGGGCCTTGATTTCTATCCTGGGTTAATACCGAATGTCAAACTCGTCAAGTTCTATCGCCCATTTTGCTGTTCAGCCAGAGAAATCGGCTCGGCTGAATACAGATCTGAGGGGGAATTCGGTGAGGACATTGATGGTATGCCCCTGGAAGTAGTGTTGTAACTTTCTCGAGGCGATAAGCAGCGCGTAAGCTAACTTTTCCAAGGGTAGATACCGTGTCTCGGCATCTAGTAAAGTCTTGCTAACATAGTATACTGGCCTCTGTTCCTTGTTAACTTCTCAAATTAATACTGCGCTTACGGCATGATTTGAGACTACTAGATATAGGTACAGCTCTTCTCCTGGTTCTGGAGTGGACAAAAGAGGTGGTGTGCTGAGGTATCTTTTGAGTCTTTGTAGTGCTTCGGTACAATCGCAACTCCATTCAAACACTACCCTTTTCCTCAAAAGTTGGAATAAGGGCTTCATTCAATCTGAAGATTTGCTGATGAACCAATTTAGTGCGGCCGCCATTTCAGCCAGTTTCTGCAGCTCTTTAGCCTTTGTTGGTACTTCAAGATCTTGTATTGCTTTGATTTGGTCCGAATTCGCCTCGATTCCTCTGTGAGTGACCATATATCCCAAGAACTTCCCTGTTCCTACCCCGAAAGCGCATTTCAAGGCATTGAGGCGAAGCTAATGGTTTTTCAGGATGCCAAAAACTTCTCTTAAGTCTGTAAGGTGGTCTATAGAGAACTTGCTTTTTACTACCATATCATCTATATAAGCTTCCATGGTTTTCCCAAGTTGATCTTTGAACATCCGAGTGATCATCCGCTGGTAGGTTTCTCCAGCGTTCTTGAGGCCGAATGACATCACTTTGTAGCAGTAAGTTCCTCTCAGAGTGATAAATGTTGTCTTTTCTTGATCCAGACCGAACAATGGTATCTGGTGATAGCCATTATAAGCGTCCAGAAAGCTCATGCATTCATACTCTGCTGTTGAGTCTATTAGCTGATCGATGCGAGGCAGCGGAAAGTTATCTTTAGGGCAGGCTTTGTTTAAGCAAGTGAAGTCAACGCAAACTCTCCATTTTTCGTTCTTCTTTTTTACTACAACTGTGTTGGACAGCCATTGCGGGTACTGAACTTCTCTAATTGCTCCCGATGCCAGGAGTTTTTCAACTTTGGCAATTATTGCTTCAGTGTGCTCAACTGATGATCTCCGACTTTTCTGTACGACGGGCCGAGCAGAAGGGTTGATGTTGAGCTTGTGGCAAGCAAATTCTGGGTCCAATCCTGGAGTATCATATGCTGACCATGCGAACACCCCCACATTTTCCCTCAGTAGTTCCAGCAGCTGAAGTTTCTCATCAACGCCTAGCGAGGTATCGATAAGGAAGTACTTTTTTGGATCATCCTCTTTTACCAGGACTTTCTCTAAATCCTTTACTATCTTTTCCTCTGGGGCTCCCCCTACATCATCCAAGACTGGTTTGTTCGGCCACTTCTACAGTCTGTACCTGATTGCAGAACTGCTTTGCCTTTAATGCCACCATGAAGCAATGTTTGGACGCAACTTGATCCCCTGAGATCTGCTCTACTCCGTGTTCCGTTGGGAATCGGATGAGCTGGTGGTAGGTAGAAGGGACTGCCTCCATTTGATGAATCCATGGACGACCAAGTATGGCGTTGTAAGGGGATGGTGTATTAATAACTAGGAACTCTATCTGGAGGGTTTTTGTTCCTGCCACGACTGGCAACATTATTCTGCTAAGCGGCCATTCTGGCTGCGAATTGAAGCCAACTAACAGGGCTGTCACTGGGGTGAGGTGCTGCTCAAAGAGACCAAGCTTTCTGAACAAGTCATAATACAATATGTCTGTTGCACTGCCTTGATCTACCAGGACTCATTTTACGTCAAATCGTTTCACAATTCCCACAGTTATAATCAGTACATCAGTATGTGGGTGCTGTATGCCTTCTAAATCCTTTCTAGTAAATGAAACAGTGCACAAGGGGGATTTGGGTGCCGTGCGTACCTTTTTCGATGCAGGATCCACTAACATGACTTGTTGGATTTACACAGCCTTAGCAATCTCTTCTTTCAATGTCTCCTCAAGTTCCTGAGTCGCTGTCCCATGGATCACATTTATTATTGATAATACAGTTACGATACAACGAATTCAAAAGGGAATGGGTCGGACTGGTTCACGCTTCTCCACCCGATATCTGAATGGCCACGCCCACCTGAGAACCTGCACAGGAGTTTAACGGGGAACGGAGAGTCCCCCAGCGAACCCTCCGACGAGCAAGTTAGAGAGAGAGAGACAGAAGTGAAACGTAGAGATGTGAATTGGAGATAGAAAACTTAACCTTCTTCTTGTCTTCAGCGTCTACTTATATCCTTTGGTAATCATTTCGCCGTCCCTTCCGACCTGCCACCTTGGCCGAAAGTCTATGTTGTAGCTTACCTTGTTCAGGGTGAAGGGGTGATGTTCCGACAGAGAGGTGTTGTCGTAATAAATGTTGTGATGGACTGCATTAATGGCGATGTGCAGTGGCAATAACTTTCCAGATCTTTGTCTACTGATGTGGCTTGTCCTTTGCCTACCACATGTCTGAATATCCTTGGTTCTTCGTGCCATGTTGGCTTCCAGCTGTTCAGGATCTCATCAGTTGGGTTATATGTTGGGCTCTAAGTGATGGGCTTGGGTTGTTCATAGTGGGCTATGACCTTTATGGGCCTAACCACGTCAATTATCAAGCGAGGTGGATGCTCAATATATGGTTATGGTGGTGGGTTCCCCAGTTCGGTCACTTCCTTATCGTGATCAATGTAATCCCGGAGGTGCCCAGCTGCTACCAAGTCCTCCAAGTGTTGTTTTAGTGCCCTACAGTTCTGATTCATGTGCCCCCTGTCTTGGTGATAGGTGCATCTAAGCTTCTGATTGCACCGAGCCAGATCTCTCAATATTTCCGGTGGCCAGACAAAGAAGGGCTCTCTCTTGATCTTTTCCAAGATTTGATAGATCGGCTCTTTGAATACGGTTACGACGGCTTCGTGGGATTTGGACTTATCCACTTCATTCACTGCGATCCCTCGATGTTCTCCTCGATCTGTTCTCTTCTTGTGCCAAGCCGTTTGTTCTGCTGATGCTACCTCGATGGGGATCTAATCATGTTCGAGGCGAGCGTAATGCTCAATCCTGGCACGCAAGTCTTTCAATGCTGTGCCCGGGCGCTTGGTAAGTGATTGTCTCAACTTACTTTCCGGGCGCAGACCATGTTTGAAAGACATAACAGCCATCTGCTCGCTGCACGCATTTTCCTCTAGGTCATTGTATTCTTCCCAGTACCTCCTTGCTTAACTGCGCAGCGTTTCCTCCTGCTCTTTTCGGAGGCCGAACAGTGTATTCGGCTCCTTCGAGATCTTAGTGTTGGAGACGAACCTGGCTAGGAACTCTTCGGAGAGCTGCTTCCAGCCATGAATCGATCCAGCGGGGAGTCGATCGAACCATTGAAGTCCAGTTTCTCCCAAGCTGGATGGGAAGACTTTGCATATCAGTGCCTCATCTCAGCTCCATAGAGACATCATCTGTCTGCAATGGCTAATATGTGTCAGCGGGTCCGACTTCCCATCATACGAAGTGAACTTTGGTGGAGTGAATTTCTTTGGAAGTCTTATAGTCTCAATCTACAGGGAGAATGGTGAGGAAATGAACCTATCCAGCGCTCGGTGCCCTCTCTGGTGAACGGTACGGTCCAGATGATCCCGACGCTGCTCGTTCTGCTTGTTGCCGAGCAACCAAGTACAAAGGTCTTGAGGAGGGAATTCAGTCTGTTGGCTAACCGTCTTCTACCTCTTAGCCCTTCTCCGGCGTGACCCACGGGTGTGGCTGCTTGCCGCCTCACTTTGTACCGAGATAGGCTGGCTTTGTTGCCCGGACTCATTTCTGGGAAACTTCTTCACTGGTGGCTCTATAGATGAGCTCCTCCGTCGCAAACGAGAGGGCTCAGCTTCAGTCTTCTTTTCCGTTGGATCACCCAGCACCCTTTTAAGTTGGGCTTTCAACTCCTGTATCTCCATTCCCATGGAGTCTATGGTTCGATCTCTGTAATCCTTTTCCAGAAGAAAATGATGAGAAGAACCTCCAGCGAAGGGTAATCGATGCTCGACGGATTCAGGAGTCTGGTTATTATTTCCAGTTTGTTCCTCCAAGACTATTGGGAGTGCCAAGCCTTTGTCCTTCGTCTTCTCCGTTTGTGGAGTATGTGTTGTAGGCGGGATGTCCTCAATCCCCATCGCCGGAATTGAGCGCAGAGCTTAGAGATGAAGTGATCCACGTTCACCGTACCAATTGTGCGTACTGGATTCCGCACTAGATGAAAGTAGATCGGGCTCCTCACACAGTTGGACTATCCAGGGACTGAGGTTCCTGCCACAAGAAAAACCGTTAGAGCTGCCCGGCCGAGGTTGGCTGGATAACCCCTCCGGTGTAGGAATCAGTGATCGGAGAAGAGATGAGTTTGTAAGTTAAAAGGATTCAGCTTGGAACAGTTCAGTTACCTTCAATGTGAAGTGAATGAAGTATATATAGTGTTCCTTGCTTGCTTCTCAAGATGGTTTCATGGAGCTTAGATGCTGCCAAGTTTCCTTTTAGCCTTGCCCAAGGTGGGGGACCACCTGGTAGTTGTCATAGAATGCATATACTCATTGTAGTCATGTTGATAACAAACCACATTGCTTTGGTTCAACAGCTTCCGCGATTCTAGGTGTAGGGGACCAGCTGAGGTGGCAACTTGCACATGCACATCCTCATTGCTTCCACGTTTCTCTGTGAGGTTTCCTCAACTCGGTACCTTCGTGCCCCAGCTCAGTACCATTGTGCGTCGGCTCAGCCTTTTACAAGATCGTTTATGGAGATGGTCTGGTCCATTCAGATATCTTTGTATGGGCTCGGCCCACTTTAGTTCGGCTCATGGGTTAGGTCTTGTAGCTCGGCCTAGTCCAGCATTGCAGCTGGACTAGCCTTTCCACTTCGGGTTAGGCCCAAGTGCTTGAGGACTTGGGTAGACTGTTGATCATTGAGTTGGGCTCAATTGGTCTGCCCAAAAATTCATCTAACCCACTTGGATTTGGGCTTTAGTGGATTGGGCCAGCCCAAGGCTTGGATCCGACCCATTTCACATTCAGCCCCTTCACACACCTAGTCTTCAAGAAATGTAAAGTTACATCAAATACTTTTAAAAGGAATATCGTGGACCCAGCTAAGTTAATGTATCGGTCAAACGTAGCTGGTGTTATAAAAATAATTTCGAAGCATGAATTTGGTGAAGGGTATGTGAAGCAACTACAGAAAACACCATTTTGGCTAATGATCGACGCAATCTGGGTTCACAAATTGGATCCCAATGCGTACAGGAAGTGTGATGCGACCGTGTGTCGTATAATTCAGACATATAGCCCGACTGATGAGAAGTTCCACCTCAGGAGGAGTGGGCTGCCAATCCGAAACAGCGACATACGGTTGCTTTTTGGTATCCAATGTGGCAAGGACAAGTTAGATTTGGCGCATAGTGGGAAAGCACCTTCAGATTTCATCCAACGACGATGTCCGAACGCTGGCAGAATATCTTCAAAACTAATCAAGGATTTGTTGCTGGTGGCAATGAACAGGGATACGGAGAGAGATGAAGAAGATGTTGCGAAGTTGGTGTGTCTATACATTTGTGCGAAACTATTTTTCGCAGTGACATGTGAGTCAATTGGGTGGGCTTTCATGCGAGCGATCGATAAGTTGAACACGTTGCGGTCATACAATTGGACAGCAACGATCCGTAATACACTAATTGGGTCGTTGAACGAAATGCACAGCAGGCCGGAGAAAGTCACTGGCTATGTAGTTGCGTTACTGGTACGTTATTATGAGCTCCATAGGTTTGCAATGTAAATTTATTTAGTTACCTGTGTTTTTAGAAACAAACATGATAATGTACTAAACATTATTAACTTGTCCAATGTTTGCAGTTCCTTGTTTGTGAGCACACAGCCATTGTTGAGCCTGATAGACGAAATGTGTTGCCAAGATTTTGCCGGTGGAACATTGAAAAGCTCACAGGCAAATTGAAACATGTCGACCTGTCAGCAAAAGGATCCATAGAGGTATATATTTGCAGTGTTTTAAATTTTTTTTTTTTTTTTGAACGTGTAATGTTGAGTTGGTTGTTTAGTTTTTTTTTTTTTTTCTTTTGGTTAACACAAGTTAATATTGCGAAACTAAGTGGGAATGTTGTTGAACGCTATTTTGTGAATGTACTAGGTGATGCACCTTCTGTACATGTTGAAAATGTTGAAGCATTACAACTCGTTAAAACCATTACAAAGTCACGAGCTGTGTACTCGCCCACCCACAGATTAAGATTTGGAGCTGTTGTGAGCTTGATTCAGTACATGTTTGAGCACCAATTACACTACCAATAAGTTAGGCTTGTGGCTTAGAATTTTGAGAAGCCTAAGAGACATTTTATCAAACAGTTTGAAGGCAAGAAAAATAAATAAATAAACAAATCCTTTGTTATAAGAATCCAAAGCCAAAACAATAACAAACTCCCCTTCATCTTGTCTTTCTGTTCACAAATTCAAACGCTTACACCCAAAAAAATTTTAGACAGAGAGAGAGAGAGAGAGAAGTGAAAAAATGAACAAAAATATCATCTTCACGGATTGTTATACACGCAGTCTGTTCGAGCGTGGAAAGTGACGCTCGAACGTCAGACACAAATGTTCGCTCGAGCGTGAAAAGGTATGCTCGAGCGTGGAATACACACTTTCAGAAGTTTTGCAGACGAAGGCCCCGCTTGAGCGCAAGAAGTGACGCTCGAGCGTCCACTCGCTCGAGCGTAGGAAATGCCGCTTAAGTGTAGAACACACTCTTCTAGTATTTGCAGGTCTGCAAAAATACTAAGAGTTGACAAATCCCGCTCGAGCGCGGGAATGGCTGCTTGAGCAGAGGAGCAAAATTTGTGAAGCCCGCTCGAGCACAAGAGTCAAAATCTGGGTAGCAAGTGTTTGGAAAAATAAGTAACTAACCTGTCCCAAACGCACAACTACAACCCGATAACCAAAATAAAGGGAAAACAAGGGAAACAAGACATGAATCACTATTCAGAACTGTACAACCCGAGTCCGGAACACAACAAGTGACGGGTCAAAACCAGAATCGCTATATAAATGTTCAAATGTGATTGGTTGTCAAAAAAGTAATAATATTTAAGCCACCAATAATATTTGGAAATAAATGTTTTTAGTAGGATTGTTAGTAAGATTTTAAGTAGATGTACCATTACTCAAATGTGAAGTACTATAATGCATGATAGTGAATTGCTAAGGGTAGTTCTAAGAGATATAGATTTGTGTAACTCTTGAATATTAATTTAATTTATTAATTATTGTCAATTAAATTGATATGTAACTCATGGTTAGAAGTTTAATTATTTAGGATTTATAAGGTTTTGTAACCTTTGTAATAATTTTATTTTTGTAACTCATCTAGCATGTTAATTGATTAGTTAATTTTATTATTAATTAGTTTGCCAGATGGTTTCAATTAATTTATTATATTTACTTTCTGCCTAGATTATTTGGTATGTATTTTTGTTTTGGTTTTTCTGCTATCCTTTTTACAGGAATACCTAGGCGTGGAAAAGAGTTATTTGGATTATATTATTTAAGCAATTTTGTTTGAGATTTAGTAGTGGTTACTTGCCATTTTTTTAAGCAAGGTTGTTTGCTTGGCATATTAGAAGTAGTTTTTTTTTTTTGGCTTATCTTTGTTAGTAATTTTTTTTATATTGCTTGTAATTGGTAATTAAGAAAAAAATTAATTTATTTGAGTCACGTCATTTTTTTATTTTTTTAATATATTTTTTAAAAAAAGTCAAAAAAAAAACTAAAAAAAATAGCATTTTTCTTATTTCCGAAATAGACCTAAATTGAGCCACCAATAGATTCATAAGCCAGTCTTAACTTTGATTACAACATGAGGCAAAGAATATAGGAATGTTAATGTTGATTTCAGAATAAATATTTGATAGAATGGTGTTATTATATAACAATAATATCTATTAATAAAAAAAATTATATGGCTATCATGGAGATTATTTGTTTAGATTAGTAGGAGATAAATAAGTGCCCATATAATCTCATTTATGATATTTATTGGTCGTGATACATAAAATTGTGTAATCTTTGTACTCAGTATTTATTTTTAAATCTAGATTCTCATTCTGAAAAATGTTGTGTTTTTAGCTCAAGTATCTCTCAATCATACTCACACGATGATGCATGGGGATACGAAAATTTCTTGACAAAGGATCTTGAGAAAAATTTTTGGATAGAGGATTGCATGCTGCCAATTGTTTATGTTGTAAATTTCACATCATTGAATATATAGACCATTTTGATGGTTATATATGTTACTTCTTTCTTTTCTTTTCTTTTTTATGTTACTTTGATATGCCTAAATTGGCCTTAAATGAAACTTACTTTGGAATAACAGTAACATCAAGCTATTAAGTCTCAAGATTAAAATCCCCATCCCAAAAAAAAAAAAAAAAAGGACAGATATCAATATCAAACAAAATATTTAAAAGGTGCATTATCAGAAAAGAAGGTTAGAACTTACAAGTGACATTAGATCCATATATGGACCTTTATCCACCATTCTCCAAACCAAAATCTTCATCAAACAAAGCTATAACTTTTAACATCAACACAATAAGTTCAAAAATACAAAAATAAAATACAAAATTAGACCCAAAAAAATATATATTGATAGACTTGATTTTTTATAAATAGATTCAACTAACAAATCTAATAAAATCTTGTCTATTCATATATTTCACACGTCCAATTTTATATTTAGTTTCTATGTTTTTAAACTTACTAAGAGCCACGTCCACCTTTTAAATCAACCCACCTCACTATCCGGTATTAAGTTTAGTGACATAGAAACAAGCTACAGAATCGGACATAGAATGTATATGAATTGACAAGATTTTCAAAAGTAGCTCCCACCAACAAACTTTGTAAAATCTTATCATCCGCATATTTTATGTTCGATTCTGTATTTAGTTTACGTATTGTAACCGAACTGCACTACATAGACATCAATGACCCAACAACCCCAGCAATGAGGGTAGTAGGGTCACCAAGAACCGCTGATATAACAAACTGGACAGCCAAAGCAGCCATCTGACAACACCTCTTCCCTTTGCCCCTATTCCTATTATGAGGGGTCTGAAGTGTACCTCTCAAACTAGGAATTCTAGTCTCCAACTTCCTCTCATTCCCTCCTATTCCCTCACTCCCACCACCCCCAAAATATATCTCATGCCAATACTCCACCAACATCTCCTTCACACAACCAACATGCAAGTTATACTTCTTGCAATTCGACCGGTAACTCCAACTCCTCCCCTTCCTCCCACACCGATGACAAGATGTGCTAACCTTCCTATACAGGTACAACTTCACTTCACCGTCATCGAGCACCATGGGGAGCTTCGCGCAACACGGGTGGAGGTCGAATCCACAGGCCTTGCAATGGTAGAGGAAGCCGGTGATGTCCTTTTCGCAGGCGTTGCAGTAGCGGGGAGTGGTGCCCGGTGGGCGGGGTAGGAATTGGAAAGAGCATTTGGTGTAGAACGGGTGGGAGAGAGAAGGGGAAGGGAGGGCACAGTGGATGTGGAGATCATAGTCACAAGTGTTGTTATTGGAGCATTTGTATCTTGAGCCTATGCCAACTTCTTTGCAACCATCACACTTGAATGGGACTTCTGTGTACTCAAACGTGAGCTTGTGTTGTGGGTGGCTGAAATGAGATATCTCATTGTATTTCATGGTTTGGTAGCTAGCTAGGCAGTGGCTTATAATTCAGGTGAGTAAAATATATATAGAGGTGGTTTGTGATGGTTTGGTTGATGGATGAGAATGTGTAAAAGTGATTAGAATCCATGTAAGGTCACAATTAGATTTTCTAATTAGGGTTATAATGTGGCTTGTTGTTGAAGCAACTAAAGAGGGATTTATGCTTATGGATGGTTGTGATAGTGGAAAATGAGTGCACATAGGAAGGAAAATGATCCCTAAAAAAAATTTATATAAAAAATTTGATCAAAATGATATAACAGTAGTATTCTTTTAATAGATATTTTGATTTGAAATATGAATGCAAATTTGTCACATCATTTTGTATATATTTTTTATATAATTTTTTGTCCAAACATTGTCATGTTCTATTTTTCTAGTTTAATTCATGTGTTAATATGCGTCTTCTAAATTGTTCTAGATTTTGATTCATATTGTACATGCTTCTTATTCAAGAATTATTTACATGTTAATTATTATAGACTTATTTGCATATTAATTGCTAGATAATTTACAAGTTTATTCATGTTTATTGTGATTTAAATTCTATGTGACTCTAACCTATTAAATTTTAATTTAAGGTTTTGGAGTTATAGAGTTTTATAATTGAATTTGGAGTTACAAATTTTATTTTAAAATTGAATTTAATTTTGAAGTTTTAGTTTTATTTTGTAACTCTTACATATTAATTTAATTTATTTATTTAGAGTTATAAGATTACATGATTATTGTTTTGTATAAATTGATATGTAACTCCTGAATATTAATTTAATTTATTAATTATTGTCAATTAAATTGATATGTAATTATTTTGGTTAGAAGTTTAATTATTTTGGATTTATAAGGTTTTGTAACCTTTGTAATAATTTTATTTTTGTAACTCATCTAGCATGTTAATTGATTAGTTAATTTTATTACTAATTAGTTTGCCAGATGGTTTCAATTAATTTATTATATTTACTTTCTGCCTAGATTATTTGTTATGTATTTTTGTTTTGGCTTTTCTGCTATCCTTTTTACAGGAATACCTAAGTGAGGAAAAGAGTTATTTGGATTATATTATTTAAGCAATTTTGCTTGAGATTTAGTAGTGGTTACTTGCCATTTTTTTAAGCAAGGTTGTTTGCTTGGCATATTAGAAGTAGTTTTTTTTTTTTTTTTTGGCTTATCTTTGTTGTAGCAATTTTTTTTATATTGCTTGTAATTGTTAGCAATTTTATTCTAATTGCTTGTAATTTTGAAACTGGTTTGTTTTAACCTAATTCATTCTTTGAAAAATTTAATTCTTAAAATTGTTTATCACGAACTAGTAGCCAACATGCTCTTGAAAGTTTTGTCAAAAGGTTCAATTTATTTTAAGTGAGACCGATGTGACCCATCCAGTCTTCCTGGGAACATTCTTGACCATGTTCGATTCTAGGTTAAGTGGTGAGACTATGTTTTGAATTAAATTTCCAACTGTGCGATTTTCTAAGGGTTAAATTTAATTTCTGGAAACACAGAAGGTGATATTCTGTTGTATTTTTCAGAAATGGCAACTGTCACCAATGATGCTGCTACTGCTAATGTGGTGGGGATCTGAACCCCGGGGCAACTAACTTGCCAACCCCAACTGTGATCTCTATGGTCAACCCTGGTGTTACTCCGGCTATTCTGAGAGGATCGCTCAGTCACCATGAGCACCCAGAGAAATTTGCTGGGGTGAATTTCAAGAGATGACAGCAAAAGATGTTATTCTACTTGACTGTGCTAAACCTTGCAAAGGTTCTGAGCTAAGATCCTCCAGCCGTGGCAAAGAATGAGCCAAGCAGGCAGAAAGTCATGGCGCTTGACACATGGAAGCAGACAGACTACCTTTGCCAGAACTATGTGTTCAACAACTTAGCAGACTTGCTTTACAGTGTGTTTTGTGCCAAGAGCTTACCAAAAGAGTTATGGGGATCTCTGGACAAAAATTACAGGACTGAGGATACTGGGGCAAAGAAATTTGTGGTTGGCCAGTTCTTGGACTTTAAAATGATAGATTCAAAAACTGTGATAAGCCAAGTCCAGGAGTTCCAAGTGATCTTGCTGAAGACCTAATTGTCTGACTCTGAATTGAGAAGGATAATAGAAAGAAATAAGGGAGTACCTCCTCAATGAAGGCCAATGTCATTGAGCATGGAAAATCTTTTGGGGTGAGAAAGAAGTCCCCTGTGAACAAGGGCTCAAAACTAGGGCCAAGGGGTGGTGTTGCAAAGAAGCCGGCATACAAGCCACAGGAACCTGGTTATTGGTTCTTAGGGAAGTGCTACAACTGTAGTAACGAGGGGCATCAGGTTAGTGACTGCCGCAAGTAGAAGAAACGATACAAGACCAAACCTCATTCTCACATGGCAGATATACAAGAGCTCTACCATGATAAGGATGACATGCACTTGTCTACCGTTGTCTCTGAGGTGAATTTGGTGGGTTCAAACCCAAGAGAATGGTGGATTGATACTGGGGCTACACGCCACATCTGCTCCGAGAAGAAGTTGTTTACAACTTTCGAGCAGGTTATAAACCGTGAGAAGTTGTTCATGGGAAACTCTGCTACCTCAATTGTTAAGGGGAAAGGAAAGGTCGTCCTGAAATTGACCTCCGGAAAGGAGCTAACCTTGAACGAAATCTTGTATGTTCCGGACATTCGTAAGAATCTTGTCTCAGGGTCTCTTCTTAGCAAACATGGTTTTCGCATGGTCTTTGAGTCCGACAAGGTCGTTCTGACCAAGAGCGGAGTGTATGTGGATAAGGGTTATATGTTGTGGGATATGTTTAAACTCAATGTAATGACTGTTATCCCAAAGATGAATAAAGATGCATCTTCTTCTGCTTACATGCTTGAGCCTTCCAATTTGTGTCAGGGTAGACTAGGTCATGTGAACTTTGAATCTTTACGCAGATTAATCAAGTTAGATCACATATCATCTTTTAAGATTAATCCAAAACACAAGTGTGAAACTTGTGTTGAAGCGAAGTTGATAAGATCTTCGTTTCATTCTATTGAAAGAAGTTCAGAGCCGTTGGACTTAGTACATAGTGATGTGTGTGACTTAAAGTTTATACAATCACGTGGTGGCAATAAGTACTTCATCACTTTTGTTGATGATTGCACTAAGTATTGTTATGCCTATTTTCTCAAAAACAAAGATGAGGCTATTGACAAGTTTGTTCTTTATAAGAATGAAGTTGAGAATCAATTAGGCCGCAATATTAAGCCTTTAAGAAGTGATCGTGGTGGTGAGTATGAATCACCGTTTATTGAGATTTGTGCTCAATCCGGGATTATCGACCAAACCACGGCGTATTATTCTCATCAGTCAAACAAGATTACTAAGTGAAAGAATAGGACGCTAAAGGAAATGATGAATGTAATGTTGATAAGTTATAGATTGCCACAGAACATGTGGGGGGAAACAATTCTCTCCGCGAATTATATTCTAAATAAAGTACCACGAAAGAAGGTGAACAAGACCCCGTATGAGTTATGGAAAAGCATTAAGCCTTCTTATAATTTATTATGAATGAGGGGGTGTCTTGCAAAAGTAGCAATACCTACACCCAAACAGGTTAGGATAGGCCCGAAATCCGTGAATTATATATTCATTGGTTATGCACATAATAGTAGTGCATATCGGTTTCTTGTACATAAGTCTGAAATTTCAGATATACACAGGAATACCATTACGGAGTCAAGGAATGCATGTTTCTTTGAAGACATTTTTCCTTGCAGAACCCAAGAAGGGGTTCCAAAGTCTTTGGAGCAATTTGACGAGCTTGCTAGTGATGATGATCATATTGATGATCAAGGTGATAATCAAATTGAGGATTTAGATGAGCCTAGAAGGAGTAAAAAGGCTAGGATGTCCAAGTCTTTTAGTCCATACTTCTTGACTTATATGGTTGAGAACGAATCTCAAACTTTTCACAAAGTTGTGACTTCTCCTTAGAGTCTTTCGTGGAAAGAAGCGATCAAAAGTGAGATTGACTCTATCTTACAGAACCACATCTGGGAGTTGGTAGATTTACCTCCAGGTAGTAAGCCTTTACGCTACAAGTGGATTTTTAAAAGAAAGATGAAGGCCGATGGGTCAATTGATAAGTATAAGGCTAGGCTCGTTATCAAAGGGTACACGCAATGAGAAGGCCTGGATTACTTTGATATGTGCTCATCTATAACTAGGATAACATCTATTCACATGGTAATTGCGACAGCAGCTTTGCACAATCTAAAGATATACCAGATGGATGTAAAGAAAACTTTCTTAAATGGGGATTTGAATGAAGAAATCTACATGGAGCAACCTGAAGGGTTTTCAGCTCCAGGGCAAAGCAAGAAAGTCTATAAACTTGTCAAATCATTGTATGGTTTAAAGTAAGCGCCTAAACAACGACATGAGAAGTTTGACAACATAATGTTGTCAAGTGGGTTTAGTATCAACGAATGTGACAAGTGTGTTTATGTCAAAGACACTGACAGAGATTATGTTATTTTGTGTCTATATGTTGATGATATGCTCATTATAGGTAGTAATGATGAAATGATCAAAACTGCCAAGAATTTGTTAAACTCTAAGTTTGACATGAAGGATATTGGCATTGTAGATGTTATTCTGGGAATAAAGATTACCAAAACATCTAGTGGAAGTGTACTTTCTCAATCTCATTATGTTGATAAGATACTTGAGAAGTTTAGTGGATCAGATACGAGTGTGTCACCGATATCTGTAGACTTAAGTCTACATTTTACCAAGAATAATAAAGAGAATGTCTCTCAGTTAGAATATTCTCGGGTAATTAGAAGTTTGATGTATCTGATGAGTTATACTAGGCCGGATATAGCCTACTTGGTTACAGGCTTAGTAGATACACGAGTAATCCCGATGCTACTCATTGAAAGGGCATTGTGAGGGTGTTAAGGTATTTACGCTACACTCGGGATTATGGGCTACATTATACTCGATATCCAACAATGCTAGAAGGCTACAGTGACACGAATTGGATATTAGATATAAAGGACTCAAAGTCAACTAGTGGATATATGTTCACTCTTGGTGGGGCAGCCGTGTCTTGGAAATCTTCCAAGTAAACGTGTATATCTAGATCAACGATGGAATAAGAGTTTATTGCTTTAGATAAAGCAACAGAAGAAGTTGAATGGCCTCGCCATTTCATTGAAGATATCCCACGATTGTCTAAACCTGTGCCAGCTAGTTGTATTCATTGTGATAATCAATCTGCAATTGGTAGGGCACAGAGTAATATGAATAATGGAAATTCTAAACATATCCGTCGTAGACATAATTTCATACGAAAACGACTCTCGAATGGAGTTGTCTCTATAGACTATGTAAAGTCTAAGGACAACATTGCGAATCCGCTGACCAAAAGGTAATCGATGCTCGACGAATTCAAGGGTCTGCTTATTGTTTCCTGTTTGTTCCTCCAAGACTGTTGGGAGTGCCAAGCCTTTGTCCTTCGTCTTCTTCGTTTGTGGAGTATGTGTCGAAGGCGGGATGTCCTCAATCCCCATTGCCGGAACTGAGCGCAGAGCTTAGAGATGAAGTGATCCACGTTCACCGCACCAATTATGCGTACCGGATTCCGCACTACATGAAAGTAGATCGGGGCTCCGCACACGGTTGGACTATCCAGGGACTGAGGTTCCTACCACAAGAAACACCGTTAGAGCTGCCCGGCCGAGGTTGGCCGAATAATCCCTCTGATATAGGAATCAGCGATCGGAGAAGAGCTGAGTTTGTAAGTTAGAGGGGTTCAGCTTGGAACAGTTCAGTTACCTTCAATGTGAAGTGAATAAAGTATATATAGGGTTCCTTGCTTGCTTCTCAAGATGGTTTCATGGAGCTTAGATGCTGCCAAGTTTCCTTTTAGCCTTGCCCAAGGTGGAGGACCACCTGGTAGTTGTCATAGAACGCATATACTCATTGTAGTCATGTTGATAGCAAACCACATTGCTTTGGTTCAACAGCTTTCGCGATTCTAGGTGTAGGGGACCAGCTGAGGTGGCAACTTGCACATGCACATCCTCATTGCTTCCATGTTTCTCTATGAGATTCCCTCAGCTCGGTACCTTCGTGCCCCAGCTCAGTACCGTTGTGCCTCGGCTCAGCCTTTTACAAGATCATTTATGGAGATGGTCTGGTCTATTCGGATATCTTTGTATGGGCTCGGCCCACTTTAGTTCGGCTCATGGGTTAGGTCTTGCAGCTCGGCCTAGCCCAGCATCGCGGCTGGACTAGCCTTTCCACTACGGGTTAGGCCCAAGTGCTTGAGGACTTGGGTAGACTGTTGATCGTGGAATTGGGCTCAATTGGCTTACCCATCAATTCATCTAACCCGCTTGTATTTGGGCTTTAGTGGATTGGGCCGGCCCAAGGCTTGGATCCGACCCATTTCACATTCAGCCCTTTCATTAGCCCTTTAGCTCGCGCTAAGGTTCCCCTTGGGAGGAGCTATTGTTCTGCTCTCCATGCGTCGCATCGCTTCAGTTCTGCCCTGGTTCGGCCTTAGTGATGGTTCAATCCTGACACACAACCCTTACATGCGTCCTTTCGAGGTGACACGTGGCGACGTGGGATAAGTGTGCAGAGATAGTGTGTCGATTCCATACCGAAGGTCGTGCTTCGTGTACCTTCATGCCGGCTGGTGCAATAAATGCTCTGGCTGTCAATTCAAATCCCTTTATCTGCTTTTTTATTCTTTTAGAGAGTTTCAAAGAGAGAAGAAGAACTCTTCCCGTTCCTCTAAACCAGTCTCGTTGGTGCTCTGTTAAGACTTTTTCGCCGCCGGTCTTGCTTTGCTACCACTTCTCTAATCTCTGTAAGTCCTCTTGTGATTTTTCTTCTCTTGTCTCTTTCTGTCTTAATCATCTTGTCTGGCCCTCTCGCTATTTGTGTTCAACACTCTGTTATCTGAGTCCTACCTCTGTCCTATTAGGTTTGTTAGATGGGGAAGTTCCACTCACTAGTTGATACCGACGAGGCCATGGCCATGTTCCGTATTGACTATAATATTCCCAATGACGTTACCCTTTCGCTGGCTAAAGTTGATGCCAAGCGTATGGACACTAGGAGCACCGTCGCCTTTCCGATTGCGGCCATCGTCGAGGGAGGGGTTCGGTTTTCCTTCGACCCTTTGGTGCGCCGGTTTCTACATCAAGTCCAGTTAATCCCAATGCAAGCGTCTGTGAACCTGTTCCATGTCGTCTGTGGTGTGTCTGCCCTCAACAGGCGGTTAGGTTTGAACCTTGATATCTGGGATATTTTAGGCTGCTACACTCTTTCACACAACAAGAACCGCAGCACGTATTACTTGCATGTTCGCTCGGTCGATTGTCATTTGGTGACTGGGTTGCCCGATTCGGATAAACACAGCGATGATTTCCTGCAAGTTGGTGGCAATTAGGAGTTCCATGCTAGGACTGAATTCCAGTCTGAGCGGATGCCTCAGAATGACAGCTACCCAGGTTCTGGTCCTTCCCTCTAGTGTCTTTTGTATGTTTTACTTTGTTTTGGATGTTACTCTAATGGATCACTTCTTTTTTGTAGAGGCCTCTCATTTTCAACGCAGGCCAAACCGAGAAAACACTGAGGCCATAAAAGCTGCTCTGAGGTACAAGAAGAGATCTGTGCCCGAGTTGTTGGATTACCAGTCAACTTACCGTTCCGTCATTCCAAAGAAGGCGAGGCTGGATGCTTCCCTTCTGGATTCTGATACCGAGGCTGACACATCTCTCACTCCTCTGGTTACGAATCGTCACTGAAGCCAGGTGCACCGTCTGAGAGAACGCCCTCTCCTGCTCCCAGTTTCGCAGGGGGCGGGACTGTGTCGCAGAGAAGGGTGCTGGTGGATTTAGAGGCTGAGGCTTTCGGCGCCTCCGATGTTTTGGAAACCCCCGTGGAAAAGGCCGAAGCGAAGAGCCTCATGGAAGTGAAAATGGAGGTAGGACCTTCTGGGACGCCTCCGACTGCTGCCGTGCCCTCAGCTTTGGTTGCTGCGCGAGCAAAAAAGAGAAGGAGAGAGGCTGGCAAAGCAGTGGTGGGGGAAGCTTCTGAGGATCCAATTGAGGATGAGGCATTTGAGAAATGGGAGCCGCCAATGTTGCATCAAGGCAGGCCCATTTCTACTTCTGATTCGGTTGTTGCTTCCCAAGATTTTGCTTTTGATTTGACCAGGTTTCTGTTGATGCCAGTTTATTTGGCTGACCATAATGGGCCCCGCAATATTCCCATTATGAAGGGGACCCTTCAGATGATGACTGTTGTAAGTGTTTTCTCGTTTTACTCTTTTTTGGTGTTATGCTGCTGTTTCCTTTTCTCTTAATACTTTGCTGTCCTTTGTAGTGTAATGCATCTGTCTATCACCCGCGCTGAAGAACTAGAAAGGGCCGTGTTAGAGGCCGCAATGAACGCTGAGAGACTGATAGTAAGCCTGGAGACCGAGAAAGAAGGACGCCGAACTGTGGAGAGGGAAGCATTTCGTTTGAACAAGATTGTTGCTTCAGCTGAAAAATTAAAGGAGGCTGCTATTGCGACACAGGCTCAACTCGAAGGAAAGGTGGCTGAACTAGAGGCCGTTATCACCGTGATGGCTGCCAAATGTTCTGCGTTGGAGGCCAAGCATTGCCAACAAGGTTGGGATGAGGCTGGGGCTGCCTATAAAGAGAAGGTGCTAGTGCTGCGAGACAAGCTCTTTTTAAAAAGGTTGGACGAGTGCTTTAGCTGTTGCCCTGGTTCTTGAAGGCTCTTCCCTGTTTCAGGATGTCTCTGTTCCCTCAAGATCCTTGGGTTCAAAGACTGTCTCCACCCCTGTTGTTCTTCCAGCTGAAGTTTCCCCAGAAATTGATTCTGCAAACAAGACCTACGATAGTAATATTGCCACTGAAACGGTGAATGTTGAAGGGGGTGAAACCCTGGAGATTGAAGCCGCGAGAGATGTGGTTAAAGAGGCTTCTACTTCTTAGGAAGTTGGAGCTGCCTCTACTTTTCCTCCCCAAGACGGCCTAGACAAGATCGTAGACGCTGCTCCTGAGGTTCCCTCTGTTAAAGAAAGTTGAAGTTTTTTTTCTGAAAGGAATTGAAGTTTTTGCTTTTTTGTTTTGATGTACTGTGGCTCGGTGTAGACACCCCATTTTTGACCATCCTTAAGACTTGGACGTCACCGTTTGAACACACGGTGATCATCCATGTTCGTGTTCGTCTTGAGTTCTCGGAGGTCTCGGCCACGCGCCTTGCCTTAAGACCTCTCGACTTACCTGTTTTGTGTTTGTTTTTGCACCAAACACTTGTGTTTTGCTTTTGAGGAGCAGGAAATGGCTTGTTAGCCATCCCCACATCTCACCGGTCATGGCTTGAGGCCACCGGCCATTGTTTTGTTGCCATCGGCCAAATGTTTGGTCGGTCGGCACTCTGTTTGGTCGGTCGACCATTTATTTGGTCAATTTGGCATTTTTGGCGGGCCGACCATTGTGCATCTGCTTTTGGTAGATATTTTGTGCCAGCTGTGCTAGCTGGCATCCACTTTGCATCCCCTCCATACACATGTATGGAGGGATTTCACTCTTGCTTAGCTTGTTTTGTAAGCTTTGCAAGATGATCCTCTATAAAGGGAGGCCTTCTCCTCCCTCCTTAAGGGTTAAAGGGTTGAGTTCCAGAGCTCTGGATTAGGGTTAGCATAATTGTATCCATTCTATCTCTATATCTCCTTCTCTTCCATATTGTGTGTATATTAAGGTGTTTTGTTCATAGTTTTGCATACAAACACCTAGAGTTACACTTTCCTTTGGCTACTGAGGTACTAAGGAGTGATTTTCAAAGTTTTTGAGTGGATTTAAGCTTGGAAAAGGGGCTGGAGTGGTCCTTGTGAAGAAGATCTTCAAGGGTAAGAACTTTACCCTTTTATTCTCCATTTTTTCATAGGCTTTTAGTCATCCTTGCATCTATTTTTAAGCTTAACTTATTACATATAAAAGTTCTGATTTTAAGCGCTTAAAATAGTTGTTTAAGGTTGCTTTGGTGCTTGGGGTTGTTTGACCCCTCTTAGGCCTTGTTTGGCCCCCATTTTGTGCTATTTTGGTGAGCTCTGGGACCACCTTGTTTGGGCCTCCTCACCACTAAAATCCAAAGGAATTTCAGTGGTGGGGATGGTGCTTTGAGGTCCTAAGAAGGAGAGAGCCATCCCCTCTCCTTGTTGTCTTTAAAAGTTGTCATTTTAGCCTCATGTGTGAGCACCATTGTTGAGTTCATGTTGGCCATGTCTTAGCTAGTATTTGTGCTTATTTTGCCATGATATAGCACTATTTTAAGTTGGTTTAGACACACCATGCTTGCTTTGCATACTTGTCTTGTAATGCCATGAATTGCCTTAACATGCTTTGTGCTTTGAGCCTTGTTTCTAGCATGATTTTGGCCTAGCTTTGTGAAGCTTTTATGCATGTTTTGGTGTGCTTGAGGTTAGTTTTTGGTTGCTCGGGTCATCCATGCTTTGCTTTGTATAGCTACCATACAATCTCCCTTGTAGGCCTTGAGTGTTGACCCCTCTAGCATGCTTTACTTGCTTTGTTTCAGTGGTTTGGAACCACTTATCATGTCATTTCAGTCCTTGTGGCATGCTTGTATGCTTGCATTTGATGCTCCTTTAATGCTTTAAAAGGTTAGTGTTTCATGCTCCATGTTTGAACCCTTTTGCATGTCTTTAGACTTAGGCCATTTAGATGCCATCTAGGTGTGCCTTGGACCTTGTTTTGGTTTTCCTTGGGGTGGTTTTGAGTCCTCATGGCCCTTTGGGACTTACGTCATATAACCATGGTTTAAGCCCCTTGGCTTGCCTTGAGTTTTGGACATAGTTGCATGCCTTGTTTGTCTTGTTTAGTTGGTTTGGCACCATCCTTAACATGATTTTCAGAGCTTGGTATGCTTGCCATATGCCCATGTTTGTCCCTTTTAAGTGTGCTTAAGTTGCTTCGTTATGCTTAAGTCTTGAACCATGTATCTATGTATGCTTGTATGTACATTTGCCTTCATGTGCTTAGCATATTAGCCAGTCTTTTGGGCTTAAAAGTTGTTCTTTGATGCATAAGTGTTGGACCTTGCGTACATGAATGTTTGTGTGTACATTCACCTTGCATGTTGTCACACACTTGACCCCTTTGTATGTTGTTGCATGCTTAGGTGGTAGTGCATTTGGCATGCATTTCTTTTGCTTTGGTTGCTTAACATGTCACTTGTCTTGCATGTTTGTTTGTTGGCATTACATTTTGCATGCTTGTTAGCTTGCATACTTGTTACATGTTTACATACTTGCCTCCATGTTCATGTTGCATAGTAGCCTATATGCTTAGGTTGCATTTGGCATGCATGCCTTGCCTCTTGAATCAATTATGATAGAGGTTAGGTCCATTTGTTTGTTTGGTTTGCATTACTTTTGACATCAAAATGTATACTTGGCCTCTTTGGCCATCACGTATTGAAATGCGCGATTGGTGGCCCGAGGGTCGAGGATCATCCTCCTTTGAGTCATGAACATGATAAGGAGGGTGTTAGTGCACACATTTGCTTAAAATGCATTGTCATGCCATGTTTGTCCTCTGTTGCTGTCAAAACAGGATTCTACAGGCATACATGGTCGGCCGACCATCTCTATTGCCGACCGACCAAACATTTGAGGCCAAGAGCCATATCAATGGTCGATGACCCTTCTACCGTGGTCGATGATGTTTCCCCTTGGTTGGTGATGCTCCACAGTGTTCAGAGAGTGTTCCTTGGCACTTATGCAATTTTCAGAAGAGCAGAGCAGGGTAAATAGAGGCAGCTTGTGCATGGTGACAAATTTTCAAGCAAACCTGAGCACGCATGCATTGGACCCTCTTCCCGAGGCTGTTTTATTGCTTTCTTAGCTTAGTTAATTTGCTTAACTAGTTAAATGGTCTGTAATAATTAATTAGCTTGTAGGTTAATTAATTTGTATTATTCTTTTGGTCCCTCCGTTTCTTCTAACCCCCACTTCTTCCTCCCTTTTACTTACCTGCTTTTCATAGTTAGTACTAGGGCATATTTAATTTAGCATACCTTATGCTATGCATGCGTACATTCATTCATCAGTATTGCATGCACCGGGCTCAGCGCATCATGCTAACTGCATAGTATTTCAAATCTAACTTGAATATATGTTACTTATTGCATTTCACATGCCATCCTAGGATTAGCCGAGCCTATTCTAGATTGCATTTTGCCTATGATGCATTAGCCATTTAACATGGACTTGGATCATACGTTTGATTGCTAACATGTTCTTTGTTTTGGCTCGGAGTACTACGTTTGATTGCTAACATGTTCTTTGTTTTGGACTTGGATCATACGTTTGATTGCTAACATGTTCTTTGTTTTGGACTTGGATCATACGTTTGATTGCTAACATGTTCTTTGTTTTGGACTTGGATCATACGTTTGATTGCTAACATGTTCTTTGTTTTGGCTCGGAGTACGCTGTAAGTATTTTTGCTTTAGCATCTCGCATGAGTGTGAATGTTAACATGACAGCATGCTTACCATGTGGCTATGTGCTTATGTGATATTACTGCCTGAATGCCTGTGGGTGAAGGTTGGATTGCTTGAGTTAGAACAATTCATTGAATTCCGTGTTTTAGCCTACTTGCAAGTAGCAAACC
>NW_021031295.1:622420-653018 GCF_004153795.1 Camellia sinensis | reverse complement strand
TAATTAGTATATTAATAGATGATGTGACATAATTTTAAAAATTTTAAATATTTATAATTTATATAATAAGTAGGATCAATAATAATAATAAAATACTAATTAATACATTAATATATACATTAATTAATACACGTAACCCCACCGATAAATAAATTAACTAGTAATCTCCAAATATCAAAGTAAACCGTATGCAAGTTACACATCAAGTCCGCAACCCATAAATGCTAGTGTTTATTTTAAATTTCAGAATGTAAATATTTAATTTTAAAAAAAAATTTAAAAAGGTCATAAAAGAAAAAATATAAACAATAAAAAAATACTTAAAAACTTATATCGAAACATCACCTATAAAATTGAAGGAAAAATTAGTTAAAATTTGTCAAAATAGCCTGTAACCATTGGAATATTATTTTTATAATTTGACAATTTACTATTATATAGATTTTCAAATTATAGTTTTGACCATACTATTATAACATTTGCCAATTGGAGATGGTCTAAGAGTATCTCCAACGTTTACTCAATTTTTTTTTATTAATTTTGAATAAAAATTTAAGTGAAAGTTTCATTTGATATCGTGTGTTCCAATGAAGTAATTTGAGATTTCATCAAACCATCAGTCGATTAGGAGGACGACTGAAGTATGTCCGGCCAGTCGACCGACCAATGTAAATTTTCCAAAATTCTAAAACAAATTTTGCAAGGAAGTGGTCGACCAGGAGACAATCAGCCAAACATCCAGCTAGTCGTCTGATACTCATGCATACTTATAAATATAACGGTTATCTATAGTAATTTGATAAAAGACCCAAACATAATTTGATAAAAAATCTGAAATATTCTGAATTTAATATTAATTTAATGTTAATATTGGAGTATAATTTTGGAATATTTACCAATAAATCCTGTATGACAGACTGTTATACCAATCAGTCCCAACTTTATACTTTCGTTCCGGTAAGTCCTACTAGTGAGGATATTTTTTCCTTTCTGATCCTATTTTCTATGTTTGGCGTTACTGAGGGGACTAGTATACCCTTTTTGTTTGATTGGAAATGTGATTTGTGGGATTATGGTTGTGTACATACGTTAGAGATCAAATTTGGGATTTTGAATGTTATATTTACATATGCTTTAGTCATTTCAGTTTGGGTTTTCTGTCGTCTCATTGTGGGTGGCTGGGACGACTGTGTTGTTGATTGCAAAAATTGCATTTTCGACGTTAAGACGCCATTGTTACGAAAGTATGTCTTACTCTGGTTTTCAGTTACAGCGTAGTTATATATGTATGTCACATTGCACTTCGTCCATATCCCTGTTTTACATCAGTAGGGGGTTTGTATGTATTGTTGGCGGGTGGTTTTGTATAACGTCACAAAATGGGATGGTATGTGCTGCATTGTTTTGGGTTGTGGTGGATTGTGTGTAGTGTATGTCATTTCATTTGTTGTATGGTTTATTGTGGTCCTCATGAAGCACGTGTTGATCTTGTCAGGGGGATGGACATGCCAATAATGTTAATTTGTTGTTATGGGAATATGAATGCCGTAATTAATTTGCAACCTCTGTTTCGGTTTCATGATATGGTCGACCGTGCGTGCGGAAAGTTTGTTGGGTTAACACCTGTTGATGTGTGTTTGTTTTTCAAGATACTAGGCTATAATAATTTCACATTACAAAATGATGTGGATGTGGAAAACATGGTATCTCTTGCACGGTATTTCCGACTGCAATGTATCAATGTCATCATTCAGTTAGACGATTCACCTGATGATAATAATAGTGACAACCCTTTCTCAGATATTTCAAAAGAAGAGATGTATCTGTATTATATTTGTATTAGATATCTACTTTTTGGATATTCACAGATATGTATCAGATACTCTAAATCACATAATACTTCTTTTACAAAATTAAAATTGTAGTATTTCTTGCATAATATTATAATATAATATAAATGAAAGCAAGGATAAATATAAGAATATTTTTCTAATACTTTATTTAGTTATTTGATAAGAAGAATATAGTGAATTAAAGTAATTAAATTTGTCAAATTGATATATTTTTTTCTTTCATGCATGTCCCATATAATTATATAGAAAGTAAGTATTAATAAGAGAATATAATAATAGTGTAATTAAAATTAAATATCAACATATAAATAGCAACTAAACTTGATAACAATATTCTTTACCTGTGCCAAAAGGAAATATGCAGGGACAAGTTGCAAATTATTTATTATTATAATACAAACATATTAGATATTAAAATGAAATATGTGTAAGATCTATTGAAAATTAAGAAGTTAGCAAGCTACTATCGTAAATTAATATCTAATTCTTAAATGTTAATATTTTGCATTATAAAATTACAGTATGATTTTTTAACATTCTTGATTTTATGCATAATTCACTATTAATAATTTTTAAAAAATAATTTATTTATTTTTTTAAAAAACATATCCTAATTGTATTGGTTTCATATTTTTTTAAGTTTTGTTCTATAGTTGTATCCTTATCGTATTATATCTGGTATCCTGCTTCCTAGACACAATGATAAGATTTGAACTAAATATCACACCTGATAAGGGCACAAGGAGAGGGGGATCAGGAGGGGCATTGGCCTGCAAACATTTTAAGAAACACATGTAGTTTTGGTAGTTTTATCTAAGAGTAATGTTATATATAATTATATTTTTTATTTTGGTTTCTCACTCTTGAACACAAAGTAATAGGCCCTAGGCCTTTATAGTCATAAATGCATATAAAATCTGCTTGCTTGCTTGTGTTTCGTAGTGAGAAAAAGAGATGAGGAATAAGATTATAGGTAGCATTTTGCTTCATCTAATGTTGTCTATCACTGAAATTCCTAAGAGTTGAGTTCCTCTCCAATGGTGATTCCACTAGATAAATTTTGTTGTCCAATTTTATAAGATAAATGTGATACGATCATGTAATTATCAATATCCAATTAATTTAATTTTTTAAATAAATTAACTTATCTATAGATCCTATAAATTGAAAGGTTCCAATCAATTAGGTGGTCCTAAACTGAATCGAGGAGCCCAACGCAATAGTACCACTCCAATTAGATCACCAACTAAAAAAAAAGGAAAAATTCTTCAGACAATTTGCCAAAAAATTAGATATAGGAGATAGACTTTAAAGCATTTCAAAAGTGTTCCATTTTTTTTAGATAACTAAAAAAATGTACTAGCCATGGTCAGTCTGTAATGTGAGTTTCAAAATTTATGAGAAAACCTTTTTGGAAAACTCTTTTAGACCAGTCTGTGATCTTTTAAGTTCGGCTTCATTCACGTAATATATCCTATGTTCTTTTTATTTTTTTTTTTATATATATAACAAATTTGGTAATTTGTTTAGGCAGGATTTCCACTAGTTTTACAAGATATGCTGTCGAGTGCAAGTGTTGATCCTGTCTCCCTTCGCTTAGATGAAAAGCTTACACACCTATCTGGTACAGACTCCGAGTGTTATATCTACAAAGTGCATGATCGACTACGTTGGCAAAATGAAAAGTCATATGAACCAGAAATAATGGCTATAGGACCATATCACCATGGTAAAGACAACCTACAATGGATGGAAGAACACAAATTACAGTATCTGCGATTGCTTCTTAAACGAAGAAATGAGACTAGTGTGGATAGATTCATAGTAGCCATGAGAGATTTGCAAGAATGAGCACTTAGATGTTATGCAAACTCTGTATGGCTTAACAAAGACGAGTTTGTGAAAATGATGCTTCTTGACAGCTGCTTTCTCATTGAGTTGTTTCGCAAATTTACCATAACAAGTATGAGAGATAGAAATGACCCACTCTTCAAAATTGATTGGATACTTCCAACATTATGGCGTGACTCATTGTTATTTGAGAATCAACTTCCATTCTTTGTTCTTGTGGAGTTGTTCAATATGACCAAAGTTCTCGACCCTCATGACAATATCACTGATTTAGCCATTCAATACCATCATTGTGTCAGTCAATATGCATCCCTAGGTCCTGTAAAGATTTTATACGCTTATAATGGAATTTCAACTTGTGGTGTGAAACATTTTCTTGGTCTGGTATACCAAATTACATCTTTTTCACTCTCAAAATCAGTACCTCTAACAAGTGTCGTCGGAGACAAGATAAAGAAATGGGAACACATACAATGTGCCACAGAGTTACATGAAATTGGGGTCAAGTTCAAGAAATCTAACTGTGGTACGATCTTTTATAATGTAAAATTTAAAAATGGGGTATTAGAAATCCCGACATTAGTCATACATGAGAAGATAGAATATCTTTTTAGAAATGGAATTGCATACGAGCAACATCATCTCGAGGAGGACATTGGCCTCAAATATACCACTGACTATTTAACTTTCCTATGTTGCCTCATTAACTCGTCACAGGATGTCTCCTTGCTTTGTCGCTATGGAATTCTCCAAAACATGCTAGGTGGTGATGAAGTGGTTGTGTCAATTCTTAACAAGATTTCTACTTGTGTCGTTGCACCTCGTGACAATTTTTATTACTCTCAAGTATTTGACGACGTAAGCAGGTATAGTAAGCAACGTCGGAACATATGGACTGCAATGTTAAGGCATAATTATTTCAACAGCCCATGGGCAGTCATCTCGTTTCTCGGAGCTATTATGTTGCTTCTACTCACTTTGACACAGACAGTGTTTTCCATTCTTGCTTACTTCTGTAATAGAGGTTGTTGAGCCCATGGCAAAACTTTTAAGTGAGATTATTTGAAATCTTGAACTATATTCTTAAGAAAGTTGGAAGAAGGTGTTTGATAGAATTTTCTAAAATTACACAAAATGATGTGGCATAATTATAGATTTAGCATTTAAAAGTAAAAAAGAAGAAGGCATTGACTATTCTTTATATTTCTTCGTACTTCATTTTTTGGGTCTCACACTGGACCCAAAAGATTATTGGAATTCGTTTATCTCATAAACCATGTAGTGAACACCGTAAGAGGTGGAAACTTAAAGTATGAAATTCAAATCTCCTACCCAAACTTTGAAGGCTAGAATTGGTACGAAGAGTTCAAACCACGAAAATCTAGAGACAAATTTTGGGACTCAAAATGATTCAGAACCATGAATCCCAATATCCTTTGCAACTAGATTCGAAAAGCTTTAGAGCCATAAATCCAAAGATCTGAGTACTTGGGTTCGAAAATGTTTCGAAAACCCAGAAGTTACTCCATTAAGAATCCCAAAACACTTACGAACTTGGAGCCTAATTGACATGTTAGAACCATGATGTGACAAGAAAATGGACCTTCTCTTAAATGTGATGACCCATAATTTCTTTTTTTCTTTTTAAAAAGTCAGTGCATAATTTAATTGAGCAAATTTTCAGATTTGTAGTGCTGTGTATATTCTGTGTGAAAACAATTCGGTTTTATATTTTTTTTAAATAGTTCCCAATCTCAGAAAATTATGCAACTTTTATATGTTGTTCACATAGCATGTCAGGTAAACATTTCAGAATTTATTGATGAGTATTTATTTTATAAAAATTCGTGGACTGATTGGTGTTCAGTTTAATTTATAACAAAAATTGAAAATGAGTTTTGTGTGTGTTGGACCATGACTTGAGATTAGTTTGTTGGGTCTACTTTGATGTATAATTGGGTGATGTTTAGCTTATGGGTGTGAATTTAATTGAAGAACATGATTTAGATTTAATTTAATTTGAGTTTATTTATTTACTCATGTTTAACTACTTGGTCCTTTTTAATTATGTGATTGGTATTGCCCATCGTGGGAGTTGTTATTATTTATTATATATGATTATAATATATATTTGAAAGTTGAATTTATGATGTGTACCATATGGTGAAAAATTATATATTTTTATAGTGAATAAAATAAGAGTATATTTTGTAGTGAGCAAAAGAATTATATATTGTAGTGTACAAAAATGTTATATTTTGTAGTGAGAAAAATTATATCATTTTATAATTTATATTACAAAATTCTGAGATATATTTACAAAACTTATATATATATATATATATATATTTTTGGGAAACTAATTTTTGGGAAGGCAACCCACGTGGGGTTCCCCCCCTTCCCTCATTCCTTGTCCCTTCTTTCTTTTCCCTTCTTTTCTTTTCATTTTCTTTTGTTTTGGTTTGGCAGAGGCTGTGCGAAAATTATATCATTTTATAATTTATATTACAAAATTCTGAGATATATTTACAAAAATTATATATATATATTTTTGGGAAACTAATTTTTGGGAAGGCAACCCACGTAGGGCTCCCCCCTTCCCTCATTCCTTGTCCCTTCTTTCTTTTCCCTTCTTTTCTTTTCATTTTCTTTTGTTTTGGTTTGGCAGAGGCTGTGCGAAAATTATATCATTTTATAATTTATATTACAAAATTCTGAGATATATTTACAAAAATTATATATATATATTTTTGGGAAACTAATTTTTGGGAAGGCAACCCACGTAGGGCTCCCCCCTTCCCTCATTCCTTGTCCCTTCTTTCTTTTCCCTTCTTTTCTTTTCATTTTCTTTTGTTTTGGTTTGGCAGAGGCTGTGCGAAAATTATATCATTTTATAATTTATATTACAAAATTCTGAGATATATTTACAAAAATTATATATATATATTTTTGGGAAACTAATTTTTGGGAAGGCAACCCACGTAGGGCTCCCCCCTTCCCTCATTCCTTGTCCCTTCTTTCTTTTCCCTTCTTTTCTTTTCATTTTCTTTTGTTTTGGTTTGGCAGAGGCTGTGCGAAAATTATATCATTTTATAATTTATATTACAAAATTCTGAGATATATTTACAAAAATTATATATATATATTTTTGGGAAACTAATTTTTGGGAAGGCAACCCACGTAGGGCTCCCCCCTTCCCTCATTCCTTGTCCCTTCTTTCTTTTCCCTTCTTTTCTTTTCATTTTCTTTTGTTTTGGTTTGGCAGAGGCTGTGCGAAAATTATATCATTTTATAATTTATATTACAAAATTCTGAGATATATTTAAAAAAATGATATATATATATATTTGGGAAACTAATTTTTGGGAAGGCAACCCACGTGGGGTTCCCCCCCTTCCCTCATTCCTTGTCCGTTCTTTCTTTTCCCTTCTTTTCTTTTCATTTTCTTTTGTTTTGGTTTGGCAGAGGCTGTGCGTCTCTCTCTTTCTCTCTCTCTCTCTCCCTTTCTCTTTTCTCTATGATTGCTCAAGCTTTGAGCTTAGAGTCGGAGTCTTTAAAGTGAGATTTTGCAAAAGTTTTGTAAATGAAAGTCGGAGAACTTGTCGTACTCTTCGCAATGGTGGTCTCGGATTCATGATTGGGTGATGTTTGCTTTTTCAGATTTGCTTTTCTTCATATTTTGAGGTAGGGGCTTTCTTCATATTATTACTTTAAAGTTATGTTAGGATTATTTTGAGAAAATATATCATTATAGGAGGTATTGCGTATATAAATTTCTCATATTTTGTCTGGTTAATTTTTGGAAGAAAAATTATGTTGAAGTGTTCAAGACATTGATATTTTGAAATTGATTTAGAAAAAAAATCATTTTGTGTTGGTAATATTTGTCAAAAAAATCCGAAAACGAAATTTATAGTTGTATGAGTTGTATCTACCTCATATTATGGTTATATAATTTATTTTGAGAAAATAATGTTGAAATATTTATTTCATCTTTGAGTTTTGGAATTTATTTTTGAGAAAAAAATAAATTGATGTTGATGAATATTGGGTAAATTGTTAAGTTGGGATTATAGAGTTGTTTTGGGATTAAAAACTCTAAAAGTGTTACATTCATGATATTTGATGAAAGGTGATATGTTGATGATTAAGTTGCGTTCATTTTTGTGAAAATGAAAACGTGAAATGTGGACTTTTGAATTCACAACCTTGAAAATATTACTCTTGGGCATGTGTCTTAATTTTTGATGTAAATATCATGTGATTAATTAATTTTAGAAAAATTTTTGAAAATTATTATTTGTAGAGAGTTGGGAAAGGTTGGCTATTCGAGTAGCTTGGCATGAGATAGGGTTATGTTTGAGAGAAGAGGTATGTGAAGTTATGTTTGGTATTATTGATTTGGAAAGTTTTGAATATGATACACTTACTAATTTAGTGAATTAAATTAGTTTGGTTAAAATTTTATATCCGTTATGATTAAAAGTATGTTATTGAGAAGATACCATAAATTTTAATATAGTAGGATAGAAATAGAAATATTCAATAAGTATGAGATTTGGTAAAAATCATATTGGTTACCTTGGTTGAGGTGGAACAAAGTTGATTGAAAGTTTTGTGTGAGTTAAAACAATTGGGAAATTGAGTATTAGTTTTACTAGTTGGAGTATGCCAATATGTTATTTTTGTACTTGAAATTCATATATGAGATACTTGATTTGTAAATTGAAGGTTTGGTTGATTACCTATAATCTTGCTACTAAATGTATTTTTTGTAAAATAAATTGCATGTGGGTATTTGAAAGTGAGAAAGCCCCAATTTGTGAAAGATCCTAAATGTTAATGTTTTGGGAGTTGTTGGATTATTGGGAAAAGATTATGTTTGGTTTTAAGATTGTGGAATTCACTGGAAAACACTTATGAAACTTTTGGAATACCGAGTATTGGTTACTCCTTTGAAATGTTGAGTTTGATGGAAAATTATATTAGTCTTGAAAATTTGTCTTTAAAATGTGTAATATGGATTGTTTCCAAGTGTTGGGAATCACGGGGAATTCCAAGTTATGGTTGTATGTTAGATTGTATGTCCATGTTGTTATCTTTTAACTAATGCATTAGAGATAACTATTTCGGCTATCGATGGAAGATAGTATTGATTGTTGTAGAAATTGTTTGAGGATTAGGTGAATTGAAACTAATCTCTTATCGGTTGTCATTGAATATGACTGGGGGTTTTAATACATTGTATATGTATGATGTTTGGGAGAAGAAAATGAATTTACTCCATTGTTTGGGAGGAGAAAATGGATGGACTCTGTAACGCCCTCAAAAAGTACATAAATCAATCATTCACAAGATCTATAGACATAATGGAAATGTTATATTTTCATTCATCAGAGTTAATATTACAAGAGATATTACACGCATTATACTTTCACAAAGGATCATCCTGAAACTATAGCATGTAACTCCGAATGTTAACAACAGAATAAGTGCCCAGCGGGCTTACATCTTTCCAAGACTTTGCTTGGTTACAACAAAAGTAGTGTCCTAGCTCTATACATATAAAACCATCGGCTTGAATAAACATTCAGCACAAAAACGAAATCACAAAAGTGGAGCCTTTAGCCCCTAAGCCTCCCAAGCTATGCCCTTGGAGGCGGCATGTCACATGTACCTGAAAATGGTTTCCCAAGTAGGGTAAGCCAAAGCCTAATAGAGATATGCTAAATAATATATGAGAATTAACTAAAATATGAGCATCAGATAAATATACAACATTCTTAACCAATACATATTCTTTTCAAGGTCATTCAACATAGATAACCAATATCTCAATTCATTTCCATTCTTCCATTCTGGGTAAATCAATTAACCAAATTCATTATCATCAAAGGAACCAATATGAGACTACAACACAATGGTTCACAATTCATTACATTCATCAATCCAACACTTCTATTTCTTGCCATTTTACGGAACCACGTCCGAGGGAACCGACACCCATAAATATATAAGATTTCGAGACTTTCACCCTGGACACTCCGGCCAACTTAATTATCAATGGAGTCCATCTCCTATCTCCTCTCAAACAATGAAGTACATCCCCTATCTCCTCCTAAACAAAGGTACATATACAATGTATTTAAACACTTTGTCATATACAATGACTAATCAAAACACATATTCAATGGTTTAATCAAATCGTCATATTCAATAACATAATTCAATTGATTAGTTTCAATCATCCTAATTCTCATGCAGTTTCTACAACAATCATAGCTATCCTCCACCGATAGTCCAAAACAGATATATCTAAATAGATAAATAAATCTATCAACAGATAATTTATCAAATTCCATAGGTGTGTGATTTATCAAACCGAACTACACCATTCAATCACATTTCCCTCAATTTCATAAATCCCAAACCAATTTCATTATTTACATAAATAGTTATTTCAACTCAACTTAGGGAAAAATTTCTCATTTTTTCCAAAATATCAACCCATAGGTCCAAATCTCACCACTTTAACAATAAAGAAACTCATACACAAACCCCCAAGGTTACTTTGTAAATCAACATGAAAAACCCCTTTTAATTTAGAACCCAAACCTTAACTTTTACCAAAATCTTTCCAAATTCCACCATTTATACAAAGTGACAAATATCTAGGTTAAAGCTCATATTAAAAAGTAGAATATTCCTACCTCAAGCTTAGATGAGAGAGAAGAGAGAAAGCTCAAAAGTCGATGGCAACGAAACCACGTTTGCCCTGATCAAAACGAAGCCCTTGACAAGCTCTACACTTTATCTCAAACGAGAAATGTGAAAAGATCACTTTAGGTGAGTAGATCTAGAGATTTAAGTGAAAAAATTTGGGTTTTAGAGAGAGAAAAGAGAAATCACGGTTTAAGAGGAAAAAGGAAAGGAAAATCATGGGAGAAAAATGGGTTGGGCCTACTTATAGTAGTGAGGAAAAGCCCTAAGGTCAAATAAAATAATAGGCCCAAAACCCCCTTAGATAGGGGCCATTTGGACCTCAAAAATTTGGGGTCGACACTTTGGGCATGGGGGTTGACCCTTTAGGTAGAAAAGACATTCTGCACAAGCAAGGGGGGTCGAGCCTTAGACAGGATAGGGTCGACCCTATTTTCCAGCAACTAACACACAGACATAAGAGGGTCGACCCTCCCCAGTCTAGTGTCTACCCTATTTTCCAGCAACTAACACATAGACATAAGAGGGTCGACCCTCTCCAGTCTAGGGTCTACCATATTTTCCAGCAACACCTCTAGAAACTTCACCAACAGGTAGGGTCGACCCTTAGGAAGGCTGGTGTCAACCCTAGAATAGAATTTCTAAGTCTTCAATGAACTTTTGACAAGAATAAGTGCGAACAACCAAACCCAACAAGTTTAAATCGGATTACTCCTCCAAAACCAACGTACAACAACACCAAAGATTTCCAAAATAAAAAATAAAGGATTCGAATACACTTCCCCAAAAGCTTTGAAAGATACAGGTGCTACAACCTCCCCACCTTAGGAAATTTCGTCCCTGAAATTTTAGTACAAGTTTCAAAACCATGATTGCCCAATTTTCGAATGATTACAATTCAATTATCATTACTATGACCCACCTACCGGTCATTCAATCCTTCCACAAAAGAACAATTCCACAATAGATATATCTCAACATATATTATCAATATGATTCTTCCGAATTTAACCAATTTCAATATGTGCATCTCATATTTTCAAAACATATTCAATGTTTATGATAAAATTTGCATTTCCAAGAGTTAAACAACATATACAATGTTCAAATTAAACTTATGTTTCCGAAACATATTCAACATTCACAATGCTTTCATAATCCAAAACATATACAATGTTTCCAAATTTGATACAACACATACAATATTCTATATTCCCAGAACATATACAATGCTCATATTGAATCTATGTTTTCAAGACGCCCACAACATATACAATGTTTTAACATTTCATTAACAAACTAAAATCTTGACATATGTTCAAATACCAACGAATAAGTCTGGATATTGCCTCATTAACTCTTCACAGGATGTCTCCTTGCATCGTCACTATGGAATTCTCAAAAACATGCTAGGTGGTGATAAAGTGGTCGTGTCAATTCTTAACAAGATTTCTACTTGTGCCGTTGAACCTCGGGACAATTTTTATTACTCTCAAGTATTTGATGACATAAACAAGTATAGTAAGCAATGTTGGAACATATGGACTGCAATGTTAAGGCGTAATTATTTCAACAGCCCATGGACAATCATCTCATTTCTCGGAGCTATTATGTTGCTTCTACTCACTTCGACACAGACAGTGTTTTCCATTCTTGCTTACTTCTGTAATAGAGGTTGTTGAGCCCATGGCAAAACTTTTAAGTGAGATTATTTGAAATCTTGAACTATATTCTTAAGAAAGTTGGAAGAAGGTGTTTGATAGAATTTTCAAAAATTACACAAAATGATGTGGCATAATTATAGATTTAGCATTTAAAAGTAAAAAAGAAGAAGGCATTGACTATTCTTTATATTTCTTCGTACTTCATTTTGTGGGTCTCACACTGGACCCAAAAGATTATTGGAATTCGTTTATCTCATAAACCATGTAGTGAACACCGTAAGAGGTGGAAACTTAAAGTATGAAATTCAAATCTCCTACCCAAACTTTGAAGGCTAGAATTGGTACAAAGAGTTCAAACCACGAAAATCTAGAGACAAATTTTTGGACTCAAAATGATTCAGAACCATGAATCCAAATATCCTTTGCAACCATCATGTTTGGCCACTGATTTGGGTGTGGCTAAGGCTCACCTATCTTGGTTTAAGTCCATCTTGCATTGTATATGCCATTTAGTTCATGTTGTTGCATGATTGACCATTGCATTGTGTATGCCTTGATCATTTCATCTTTAGTCTCTATATGTGCATTGCGTATGCCATCTAGTTTTCGTGTGCATTGAGTATGCCATTGGTTATTCCATAGCGTTGTGTATGCTAGTAGCGTGTTTGCATATCATCATCTGCATGTTTGCATCATTTAGTAGAATTATGTTTAGGTTGCATGTTAGAGTTGCATTCATGCATGCCATGTGTATTGCATTGTGTTTGGAGTAGGGTTTAGCCCAAACACGGGAAACAAGTGACGTTTCGTACTCCGAGTGACGAAACGTGCCTCGATTCTCGGTCGTTGACACTCTGGATTACCCATGATAGAGTTTAGGCCTTGTTGTGTTTATATGTGCATTCATTTTACATCGAGTCGTGCAACCCGACTCCTCGGCCATCATGCATCGAGATGCGTGATTGGTGGAACGAGGATCGAGGATCACATTCCCTTGAGCCTATGCAATGACGGGGAGAGTGATCATGCACACATGTGTTGAAAATACTTTGCCATGCCCCTTTCTCGCTCTCTGTTACAGTAAACCAAAAACCAGCAGCGAAAACAAGTCAGCAACCTTTTGGAGCTTTGTACAGTGTTATGGAACCAGTTGCGAATAGAGGCAAATCGGGGCATCGCGACGGATTTTCTGGCAAGGCGACTCCAGCACGCATGCATCTTTCATCATTCTGAACAGAGCTGAGGCAGTCTACTTCATGTAGCATTGTATGCTAGTTTACTCTCTTTCTTAGTTAATTTGTTAATTAGCTAGTGTTGTATAATAATTAGTTGTAGCTGTTATTCATTTCGGTTCTGTAATATTTATTCGGACCCTCCGAGAGGGCAATGTTGTAATAAGTGTGCGTGTGTGTGATGTATGTCTTCCAACCCCACGTCTTTCTCCCTTTTATTTACCAGCTTATGATGGTTAGTTTAGGACATGTTTTAATTAGCATCTATATATTCGCATGTTTGCATTCATTCATCTATATTGCATGCACCGGGCTCGGCGCATCATACTAACTGCATTGTATTTCAATTTGGAGTTGAATACGTGCATCAGTTGTTGCATTTCATATGCCATTTTAGAATAGCCGAGCTTATCTTAGTTGCATTTTTGCATGTGTTGCATTAGGCATTTCAGCATAGTTGGGATTCATGCATGATTTCTAATTAGCTTCTTTCTTTGGCTTGGAGTACTCGGTAAGTATTTATGTTTTAGCATCCTTGCATGTGTGTGAGTGACTGCCATGATAGCATGCTTACCATGAGGCTATTTGCTTATGTGATATAATTGCCTGAATGCCTGTGGGTGAAGGTTTAATTGCCTGAATTGGGACAATTCATTGATTGCGAGTTTTAAGCCCAATTGAGAGTGGCAAATCATCATGTTTTCTAAGCCCACTTGAGGGTGGCAAAATCCGTAATTTAGCCTACTTGCGAGTAGTAAACCGTTTTCGAAACAAACATGAGATGATTTGTTCCAACTTAGGCGATCCAGTCTATACTTGTATGCTGTGTGCATCACATAGTAATTCTAGGCTAATAACCGAAATAAGAGCACATAATGTTTTCGAAACTCGATATCATGGTTACTAGAGGCCAATCTTTGATCGGGCGAGCGGGGGTGCTCATGAAGTGACCTTTCCCAATCGTACCTAAGTTCCCGAGCCGAGGCAACTTTGGTGATAACGGACACGTGGCCTTAGGCACGAGTCAGGGTTTCCTAAATCCGCCAAAAATAAAATATTTAGGTGGCGACTCTGTATCTGGCAAAGTAGTCCATGTTTGACACTTCTTTCTAAAAATCAATTTTTCAAAACGATTTGCCGGATTTAGACTCTTTGGTGATTTATTAGTCTTGCATTGCACTTTGCGAGATTAGATTCAGAACCGTGACATTTGAGTCCAAACTGTAGTGAGCCCAATGAACAAAACGGGATTCTTCCCGGGACGTTCGGGGACGTCTACAGGTTTCTTTTAGAGGGTGGGAAATGTTTGGTTTTCAATGAAAACCCTACGAAAATTTGGGGATTTTTGGAAGGAACATGGAAAGGTTCCTAAAATTCTTTTTTATCTTTGAATTGAAGATGAATGGGTATAAATTTCATAATGTGTTTGCAAAATGGTAAACTTTTAATGTATTGAGAAGTAGAAAATTGTTTTGAAAGCTTTACGTGTAGCACTTGGTGAGACTATGTTGCTATGACTTGTGAAATGATGGAATTGGGGTATGAATGTATGAGTTATGGTTGACTTGTGAAAGACAATGAAGGAAAGAAATGGGAAATTGTGAATGTGGCGTTATCGTAGAGATTTTGAACATGAAGAAATGTTATGAATTATGGAAATTATCGCATTGCAAACCATGTCATTTATTTTTGTGCATTGTGGTTCTAAATCAAAGGAAATTGCATTCATGACAGAAAATGATTTGTATGAGAATATGGTAATGTGAATGGGGTAAATACGTGGTAAGTCTAGATAGGGGGTGTAGATGAACTTTGTTAAGTTGGCCTGAGTGTCCATGGTGAAAGACCAGAAAACCGCGCGGATGGGTGTCGAGCCTTCCGGTTAGCACCGGTAAAAATGACAGCCTGGTAGTGCTTGTTGAGCCTACTTGCAGACATCAACCTAGGGATTACCAGTGTCGTATTTACCGCCCCTATTGAATTAATATTGAAAGTTTGAAATCGATGAGATCACATGATAATATCGAGAACATGGTGATTTGAAACAATGCATTGAAACGGATTTTTTTTTTTTTCCTTATTGACTAACCTTGGCATAGCATTGCATTTACGGTACTTTTACTTTTACGTTGAGGGAAAAGCATAACTATATATACTTTGTGAGAATTCTCTACTGGGCTTTATGCTCACACCTGTGGGATTTGGTGCAGGTAAAGATGTCGTGATCCCGCCGAGCTAAGGGTGTGGATGTATTTTGGTGAAGAGTAGTCTTGTTCTTATTTTTGTTGTGATACTTTTGTAAGCCAAGGGCTAATATGTTTGGGTTTGAGAGACCATTTTGTGTAATCGGGCTCCTACCTTGGAAGATGTAAGCCCTTAAGGGCATTTTATTGTTTTAAGATTAGATGCCTCACATGCTATAGATTCAAGTGATTCATTTATTGTTGAATGTATATTCGCATGTGAACTTTTGTATAAACTCTCTCATTTTCTATGTAAAGATGGATGGTTCATTGTCATGGCTTAGTGGATGTTAATTAATGTGGGTTGATCATGTTGGTTTATTTTCAGGGCGTTACAACTTGGTATCAAAGCTATCGGGTTTGAATACTTGGGGCTCGCGGGAAGTGGTTGTTATACCACAATGGGTTCATTTCGCATGACTAGGAAATGTTTTGCTTTTGTGATTATGTGACAGCATGTCTATGTGATTATGTGGGTATGGGATTAGACTTTTGGGATGTTATTTGCACCTATTAGTTTCCTTGAAGTCTTTTTAGAAGGGCACTTGATCACTACTCATTCTACTAGGAATTCTTGGTTTCTCATGGGACGAATCTCATCACTAAAGGATAATTCGTATGTGTTTATGTGACTACGTGCTTATGTGGAGTGAATTAAATTGTTTGTGTGGTAGGATGTATGTGGTTGCTTTAGCCTAACGTGTGAAGTTAGTGGCGAGCACATTTAGAATTATGTGCTAAATTATTTACTTTGTCTCTCAATTAGGATGTCAGGAAGAGTTCGAACTCGAGGTGGTAGGGGTGGAAGGCGAGGTCGAGGTCGCCGGGGAGTATTTGAGGTGCCGGTCCAAGAGGTCCCGGTACAAGAAGAGTGTTTAGGCCAAGCTGACATGGCCGAACAAGTGGGACAAGCGGAGGTGCCAGGGCAAGCGGAGGTGTCGAGGCAACCCAGTCAAACCGCAATGGGGGCTCTAGCCCGGGAGATGGCTGGGGCATTGAGGGAGTCCATGAACATACTGAGGGCGGAGACCCAAGTGAGGGAGAATGTCGCTGAGACTAGAGCTAGCTTCCTCATGAGGGAGTTTTTATGGGCCAAGCCGGATGAATTCCATGGCGGCCCCAATCCAAAGAAAACGGACGAATGGTTGGAACAAACCGTGAAGACCTTCGAAATGCTTCACATAGAGGATGGGGAGTTGAGGGTGACCCTTGCTAGTTATTACCTCAAAGGTGACGCCGGCCAATGGTGGAAGTATGCAAAGGGTCGGATAGCACTGACATGGGAGGCATTCATAACGGCCTTCCAAGACAAGTACCTACCTCCCACGGCTAGGGAGAGGTTGAGGCAGGAGTTTAAGGACCTTAAGCAATTGAATATGTCCGTGGCCGAATTTGAAGTGGCCTTTTCTAGTTTGTCCCGGTTTGCACCAGAGTTGGTAGCGACGGAGGAGCGTCGTTGCTTTGAGTTTGAGCAGAGGTTGAGGACAAAGATTTTGTTCAAGTTTTTCGGGAACACAATCCGAGAGTATGATCGCCTTGTGGAGGCGGCTGCACATGTGGAGATTATGGTGGAAGCCGAAGAGGAGAGACTTCGGAATTCGAGGTCTAGGGGCTAAGGGTCATAGGGGGACTTTAGGCCTAACAAGAAAAGGAGGAGCACTTTTTCATCCCAATCCCAGCCACAGCAATCTAGATCCACTTTTCCCTTGCCTAGCGCAGGCTCGGGGAAGAGTGCATCGAGTGGATTTTCTTGCTTCAAATGTGGCCAACCGGGTCACAAGGCCTTTGCATGTCTGCAGAAGGGCGGAGGACAGCAGATGTTGCCACCACCGCCTAACTGATCTCAAAGTCAGTTGCAGAGTAGGGGTCTGGGGCCTACTTGCTTCTAGTGTGGTCAGTCGGGGCATATGAAGAGAGCATGCCTGCACTTGGGAGGCGCATCTGGCACATCAGGGTCTAGGCAGACACAGAGCCATCAGCAGGCTCACTCAGCTCAGGCTTTGAGAGTTCATCAGGGAGCCGCTTCGGTTCAGTCAGTACAGCAGGCCTACACTCCGAGAGAGGAGCAGGGGGTTGATCAGAGGCCGCAGGGGCGCGTGTATGCTGTTACTGCGCCAGAGCAGTTGACGGGATCCTCAGTAGTGAGAAGTATTTTTATTATGTGTAATTCTTTGGCCAATGTGTTGATAGATATGGGTGCGTCACATTCATTCATATCTGCTGCATTTGCATCTGCATTGGGGTTAGAAGTGGCACAACTAGCGTCTCCACTCAGAGTAGAGTCACCAGTTGGGGGTACAGTTGACTTAGACCGGGGGTGTCGTGATTGCAAGATAGAGGTTGCCGGGCGTAGACTTCCGTTTGCTTTTGTGCTGCTAGACATGTCCAGTTTTGATGTCATTCTAGGCATGGATTGGTTGACTTCGTATCGGGCAGTAATTGATTGTTTTCGTCAGAGGGTCACAGTGTGCACCTCGAGTGGAGATCGTTTTTACTTTCTGGGGGATAAGAGTGATCGGGCCCTGTCGCCAGTATTTGATCCTAGTGGTAGAAATGAGCTTAGCGGTCTTCTAGCTACACTCTTGGATAGTAAAAGTGACGGAATTCGAGTTGAGTTACCAAGGGTGGTGTGCGAATACCCGGAAGTGTTTCCCGAGGACCTTACTAGTTTGCCACCACACCGGGAGGTTGAGTTTACCATCGACTTAGTGCCTGGAACGGCACCAATTTCCATGGCGCCGTATAGATTTGCACCTACGGAGTTGCATGAGTTAAAGATTCAACTCCAAGAGCTTTTAGACAAGGGCTTCATTCACCCTAGTACGTCACCTTGGGGAGCACCGGCTCTCTTTGAGAAGAAGAAGGATGGGTCGTTGCAGTTGTGTATCGATTACCACAAGTTGAACCTAGTGACTGTTAAGAACAAATACCCTTTGCCCAGAATAGATGACTTGTTTGACCAACTTAGAGGGTCTTGTTGCTTCTCCAAAATAGACTTGAGATCGGGATACCATCAATTGAGAGTCCGGGAAGAGGACATCCAAAAAACGGCCTTTCATACGCGTTATGACCACTATGAGTTCCTAGTAATGCCTTTTGGTTTGACCAATACACCGGTTTCTTTCATGGATTTGATGAATCGAATATTTAGAGAGTACTTGGATCATTTTGTAGTCGTCTTCGTTGACGACATCCTAATCTATTCGACCTCCGAGGAGGAACACGAGGCTCACTTGAGGATAGTGCTTGACTTGCTTAGGGGTCATCAGTTGTATGCGAAATTTGAGAAGTGTGAGTTTTGGCTCACCGAGGTGAAGTTTTTGGGTCATGTAGTGTCAAAGGAAGGGGTAACTGTAGATTCTTCAAAAATAGATTCCGTGCAAGATTAGGAGCAGCCTAAAAATGTCTTTGAGATCCGGAGTTTTTTGGGGTTGGCGGGGTACTATCGACGATTTGTAAGAGATTTCTCTAGATTAGCCGCACCTTTGACTAGATTGACTAGAAAGGGGGTTAAATTTGTGTGGAGTGAGGCTTGTAAGAAGTCCTTCCAGGAGCTAAAAACTAGATTGACCACGGCACCGGTGTTGATCATTCCAGAGAGAGGTTTGGGGTATACTGTCTTTTGTGATGCATCTCGAGATGGGCTTGGTTGTGTTTTGATGCAAGAGGGAAAGATTGTAGCGTATGGCTCCCGACAGTTGAAAATTCATGAGAAGAATTACCCTACTCACGACCTAGAATTAGCCACAGTGGTATTTGCCTTAAAGATTTGGAGGCATTATTTGTATGGTAAGAAGTTTGAGGTTTTCTCCGACCATAAGAGCTTGAAGTATTTGTTTTCCCAAAAGGATTTGAATCTACGCCAACGGAGGTGGATGGAATTTTTAGAAGACTATGATTTTGAGTTGCACTATTATCCGAGCAAGGCCAATGTAGTGGCTGATGCCTTAAGTCGAAAAACTATAAGTAACTTGGCGAGTGTGGCCATTCGGGAGTGGTTTATGTTGGGTGAAGTCGGCAAATTTGAATTGCAGTTGGGCGAATCAGAAGGAGGTGCGACCTTATTTAGCTTGAGTGCTCAACCAGTCTTGATTAGCAAAGTTATAGAGGCGCAACAAGGAGATCGGGAAGTAGAGTTAATTCGAGATAGAGTTTCCAATAGGAAGGAAGAGAAGGGTTTGAGCATTCACTCAGACCAGAGTGTATGTTACCTAGACCGTTTGTTTGTGCCGGAATCTTGTAGGGAAGAAGTGCTTCGGGAGTTCCATCACTCACGCCATGAGGTACATCCGGGATGCACCAAAATGTATCGAGACCTTAGTCGTTAGTTTTGGTAGAGGGGTATGAAGCGGGATGTCGCATCCTTTGTGTCCAAGTGCCTTACTTGTCAACAAGTGAAGACCGAACACCAGAGACCAGCGGGTTTGTTACAACCCTTACCGATAGCCGAGTGAAAATGGGAGCACGTTACCATGGACTTCGTAGTTGGGCTTCCTAGAACACAGCGGGGCAATGATGCCATTTGGGTAATTGTTGATCAGTTGACTAAGTCCACACATTTCATTCCTATGCGTACTAGCGACTCAGTTGAGCACCTGGCAGAGTTGTACATTAGGGAAATTGTTCAGCTTCATGGGGTTCCGGTAACCATTGTGTCAGATAGGGATCCTTGTTTTACCGCCTGGTTATGGCAAAGCCTTCAAGAAGCATTGGGAACCATGTTGACTTTTAGCACCGCTTATCACCCTCAAACTGACAGGAAATCGGAGCGCACCATTCAGATTTTGGAGGACATGCTTAGAGCTTGTGTCCTAGATTTCAAAGGGTCTTGGGAGAGGCACTTGCCGTTGATTGAATTTGCCTACAACAATAGTTATCAGGCTAGTATCGAGATGGCATCATTTGAGGCCTTGTATGGCCGACCTTGTAGGTCACCCGTTTGTTGGGCCGAGGTAGGAGATGCACTGTTGTTAGGACCGGAGATTGTTAGGGAGACTACCGAGAAAGTTATTCTCATTCGGAGGAGATTAGCTACGGCCCAAGGCCGACAAAAGAATTACGCCAATAAGAGGAGGTGACCCTTATCCTTTGAAGTAGGTGATCATGTGTTCCTTAAAATCTCACCTAGGCGGGGTTTGATGCGGTTTGGCAAAAGTAGGAAGTTGTCTCCAAGGTTCATCGAGCCTTTCGAGATATTAGAGAGGATTGGGGAGGTGGCATATCGTTTAGCCTTACCGCCACAACTTTCGGGGGTTCATAATGTATTCCATGTGTCAATGCTTAGGAAGTACGAACCTGACCCTTCTCATGTGTTGGATTGGGTTGAATTGGAGGTAGATGAGGATGCCTCCTACGAAGAGCGACCGGTTCAAATCTTGGATACTCGGGAGCAAGTGCTACGAGGCAAAACCATACCGTTAGTTAAAGTATTGTGGAGACACCATGGAATCGAGGAAGCGACTTGGGAAAGGGAAGCGGAGGTCCGCTCCAAGTATCTAGATTTATTTGAACGTGCTTGATTGTTTTATTTTGAGTGTAATGTTCCCTAGTGATGAGGGGAGAGCGTGAAATTGTTGATCACCTGTTGTAGAATGTATTCTTAAAATTGAGCATGAGCTTATGGAAGAATGATACTTTGTTGTAAATGTTTTATCTCATATCTCTAATTTGAACGAACATTGTTTAGATGAAATGATGATGGAAAGAAGGGTAAAAGTTGGTTGGGTGTTGATGTTATAACTTGAAAATGTTGTTAGAATGATTATAGTTGTAAAAGCACATTTGTTTGTTGGTTTGTCTAAATTTCGGAGACGAAATTCTTTAAGGGGGGGAGGTTATAATGATCCCTGTTTTCCCTCCATTGCTTATTGTATTCTGAACTTGGGATTCCGTCATGGTTGTTGTTGTCTTTATCTTGTTTTCGTCTTTAAATTCTTTGTAATTGAGTTTTGGGATGTGTTGGACAAGTTTGAAACAAGTTGGATGTGTTTTGAAATAAATAGTTGCTGCCCAGATTTTGGTTTCTTCACACGAGCGAGGCTTTTGTCGCTCGAGCGAGCTTTGGGTTTTAGTTCCTTTGCTCGAGCCAGGGTTTCTTCGCTCGAGCGAGCTTTAAGTAGTGTCTATCTTGGCTCCAGCGAGCACTCTTGCGCTCGAGCGTGCATCTGCGTCTCTTTTTGACCTGAAGGTTATGTTTCTTCGCTCGAGCGAGCTTTCCTTCGCTCGAGCAAGCGAGGGCTATGTTTTGAGTTTCTTCACTCGAGCGAGCACTCTTGCGCTCAAGCGTGCTTCTGGCTGCAGACCTAAAGCTTCGCATTGTTCACTCGAGCGACACTTCTTGCGCTTGAGCGAGGTTCTGGTGAAAGACCAGAAAATCGCGTGGATGGGTGTCGAGCCTTCCGGTTAGCACCGGTAAAAATGATAGTTTGGTAGTGTTGTTGAGCCTACTTGCAAACACCAGCCTAGGGATTACCAGTGTCGTATTTACCACCCCTATTGAATTAATATTGGAAGTTTGAAATTGATGAAATCACATGATAATATCAAGAACATGGTGATTTGAAACAATGCATTGAAACGGATATTTTTTTTTTTCTCATTGACTAACCTTGGCATAGCATTGCATTTATGGAACTTTTACTTTTGTGTTGAGGGAAAAAACATAACCATATATACTTTGTGAGAATTCTCTACTAGGCTTTATGCTCACCCCTATGGGATTTGGTGCAGATAAAGATGTCGTGATCCCGCCGAGCTAAGGGTGTGGATGTATTTTGGTGAAGAGTAGTCTTGCTCTTATTTTTGTTGTGATACTTTTGTAAGCTAAGGGCTAATATGTTTGGGTCCGAGAGACCATTTTGTGTAATCAGGCTACTGCCTTGGAAGATGTAGGCCCTTAAGGGCATTTTATTGTTTTGAGATTAGATGTCTCACATGCTATAGATTCAAGTGATTCATTTATCATTGAATGTATATTCGCATGTGAACTTTTGTATAAACTCTCTCATTTTCTATGTAAAGATGGATGGTTCATTGTCATGGCTTAGTGGATGTTAATTAATGTGGGTTGATCATGTTGGTTTATTTTCGGGGCGTTACATAATTACAAGCCACAAGATACATTTTTCATTCCTTTAAAATCTATGATAAAATTATACATAAAAGGTACATCAAATCCATACTCTTTAACTAATGAATCTGAAATTCTCTTCTTGAAAAAGAATAAAACACAGAGGGGTGAACACTAATGCTCAGTAGGAATCTCATAATTCTACAGCAATAGCTAACACATAGATAGAAATGATCATGCATGCAGAGTGATACCATATAGTAAGGTGACATTTTGTAAGTTCAAAAATTTTAGACGAAAAGTATATTTTCTTAAAATTTCACTTGAAGCTTTAAGAAAACTCCCTACCATAAATGTCGTCTCTCATCATTAGGAAGCCATAAATTCTCTTTGAAAACAAGTACACTTAAGGAAGAACATCATCTTTAATTTATTAACCCGATTCCAAATTATTCCTCATTTCGTTTTCATTTTAATATTCCACATTTCATTTCCATTCTAATATTACACATTTTATTTCCATTTCCAATTGCCATACTCCATAACATCAAAATCCAAAAGATTAGAGTTCAAACATAACACAAGAATCACTAACCCTTTTTAATTCAATTTCCCAATTACTTACAAAACAAAGCTCATAATCTTCCTTTTTGTCACAAGCAATCCATTGAGTTCATCATCATTAGCCTCTAATCCAATTACCCACATGATGCCAATTTCAATCCTTAATTCATTTCCCTCCAGTTCATTTTCAGTTAATTTATTCTTCTCAATTCATGAGTCAATTTCATTATCTTTCAACAACCAAACTACGACTACAACTCATTGGTTTTCCAATCATACAAAACATACATAAACACTTCAAACTATCATTTTACAGATATTTCGTCCATGGGATTGACACCCATGTATAAATTTCGGGACTTTCACCCAGGATACTCTAGCCAACGTAGTTATAATGGAGTCTATCCCCTTTCTCCTCCCAAACAAACATACATATACAATGTATTTAATCACATAATCACACATGGAGTGCATCCCCATTCTCCTCCCAAACAATCATACATATACAATGTATTAAAATACACAGTCATATTCAATGACAACCATTTCTCAGACTTATCATATTATTTACTCTTTTCAAATAGCACAATTCATGTGATCCAAAATATGATTTTCAAAATGAAATAAGTGCACTTCAAACATAACACAAGAATTTCCAAAATCTCTTTCCAAAACATACAGTTTAAATCCTCAAAATCCATTGCATACTCCATGATATGCATGATTTATAAATAGTCTGGTTTGCCTAGTCAACATGCAATTTCTACAACAATCATAGCTATCTTCCACCGATAGCCCAAAACAAATATATCTAAACCGATAAATAAATTCCTTTAAAGATACGCTTTTCCAAAATCTCAAATGGGAGTGATAATACATATCAAGCTCCACAATCATCATTAATAATCTCCGATTTCACATTTACAATAACAATTTTAATTATTTATACAAAATAACAATTTGATCCAATTAGGGAAAAACTCCTTCTTTTTTTTTTAATACCAACCCAAGTACCAAAATCAACAAATCAACCAATTGTAACCAACATGACCCTCATATTCAAACCCCATACCCATTTATTTCATTTTCACCAAAACTCTCTTTTCATCTCACACCCAAACGCTAGGTTTGTTGAATCTACTCCCAAATCTCATCATTGATACACAATGACAAAATAACTAACTAAAAGCCATATGAAGGTGTAGAAAAAGATCCCTACCATTAACAATTCATTTACCCAAATTTAGTTTCATATAATAACATAATTAAAAGATTAACAATAAGAGTTCAATCGCAACTTTTACATAAATTTTCCAACCATTTTCAAAATGCAATTAAACTTGTATATGTACAATTTAACACCCCAATTTCAATAATACCACTTTCAATTTAAGCAAAACCTGCATCTATCTTCATGATCCAAACTAGCGTTTTAGAGAAATTAAGCTTTTCACTCAAACACTTTTTATTCCAACTCTTTTATTAATCATACACCCAATTTCATAAGCTCATAATCATAACCCACAATTTAAACCCCAATATTTCAAACCTAAAACCCCCAAATCTCTTGATTTACCACAACATGCTCAAAATATAAATTTTGCGTTTATATAAAGAGAATACCACAAATTTATCTATAAATAGAGTATTGAAGAAGAACTAGAAACTCCTACCTCAAGGACCAAGCAAAGAAGCTAGATCAAGAAGCATCCTTTCAAAATCCAAAATCAAATTGGTTGAAAATGTTGAGCTTCATGTATTCTTCACTTTTTGGTGAGAGATTTTGGCCAAATCTTTGAGAAATGGAAGGCATTTGGGTTAGAAAATCTAGGGTTTTTTGGACTTAGGATGAGAGGAAGGAAGAGAGAAAAGAAAAGTGGAGAGAATGATCTAGAAAATCACTTTTTAGTTGCTGAATTCGAGCAGTCCACTCGAGCGTCTCTTTTCCCGCTCGAGCGTACCTGTTTCTAGTACAGATACTAAAACTTCAACGGTATAACTCTCCCATCCTGACTCTGTTTTAGGTCATTCTTGTGTCCAAATTGAAGCCCCCGGAAACAAGCTTTCCAATGGTTCTAGCCTCACACCCAAATTCAAAGTGTGAAAAAAGAAAAGGGCGAAAGAGTGACGATTGTTCGTAGAGAAGATTATCCGAATTAAAGTTTTTGGTCCAATCTTACTTTACCATCATGTTCCCACTTCGATTAATGTCCCAAAATAAAACAAGGAGACTCCAAATACACTAATAAAAATGTCAAGGGCAATCTCACATTTTTACGCTCGAGTGGCACTTTCTGCACTTGAGCGACCTGCCTACAAACACGCGAGATACTAGGAGCAACAATTCTACGCTTGAACGCCACTTCTTGTGCACGAGCGGTCACCTGGACAGACTGTCACAATCTCTCCCCCTCAGAGAATTTCATCCCAAAATTGCATCTGTTCTCAAAGCAATAACAAAACATAGCAACAAACCCCAATCTAATAACAAGGCATGACAGTAGCAGTATATATATACCTTTCAATCCTTAACAATATTCAATTACACCTCATATCAATTTTTAAACCCCAAAGTACAAAGTGTTACACTTATGAATTTAGTGAAGTTGCCTACGGGAGGAAAATTTTGAAAAATAAGTGGGTCTTCTAATTAAAGAATGATGGCAAGAATCTAAGATACAAAGCACGCCTTATTGTGAAAGGCTTTGGGCAAAAGAAAGGTGTTAACTTTGATATGAAATTTTCTCGCCGATTGTGAAAGTTCTTCTTATTCAGGTTGTATTTGGCATGGGTCAAGTATGAACCTTGAAGTTGAGCACAATGATTGAACTGACTGCATTCTTTTCTACGGTGATCTTGAAGAAAAAATTTTACATGGAGCAACCGGAGGGTTTTGTGGAAAAAGGAAAGAGAAATTTGTTTGCAAAATTGAAGAAAAGTTTGTATGGGTCTCAAGCAAAGCGCCGCACAATGGTAACAAAAAATTTGACTCTTTCATGATGAATAATGGTTTTTCTAAAACCACTTCGGACCATTGTATGTTTGTGATGAAATACTTCTAGATGAACAAATTTGTTATTCTTTTACTTTATGTTGATGACATGTTAAATTGTGGGTCAAAAATTCTTCCATGATTACAAGTTGAAATTGGAGTTGAGCAAGTCATTTTCTATGAAAGATTTGGGACCGACAAAGTAAATTTTTGTATGGAAGATTGTTGTGTGATCAAAAGAAGAGACTGATTTAGTTGTCTTAAGAGAGCTACATGAAAAGTTCTTGAGAAGGTTTTCCTATATGAATAAAGCAAAACTAGGTTAGTTGTTTACTTGCGGGTCACTTAAAACTTAGTTGGAATCAATGTCCCACAATATGAGAAAGACAACAAAAGAGATGTTGAAAATTCCTTATGCTTCAGTGGTTGGTTCTTTGATGTACACCATGGTTTGTACAAGACCGGATATTGCTCATGTCGTTGTGTGGTAAGTCGTTTTCTCTCTAATCCGGGTAAAGAACATGGGGTAGCGCTGAAATAGAATTCTAAGGTATCTTTGAGGGTCTTCGAAGGTGTGTTTTAGAATGGTAAGCCGATACTTGATGGGTTCACGGTGTTTTTGACAGTAGCCGGTGATATTAATTCAGGAAATCTACTTCAGGGTATTTGATGACTTTTTGTAAGGGGAACTGTGGCATGGCAATTTAAATTAACAAAATGTGGTTGCTCTCTTAAACTACTGAACTGAATTTATTAGCCATTATAGAAGCTTCCAAAGGAAAGATTTATAGTTGAAGAAAATTTTTGCAAGAGTGGCGTTTGAAGCAAGAAAGGATGTGTTTTATTGTGATAGTCACAAGTGCTATTCATTTGAGTACAAATTTCACTTTTTCATTCAAGATCGAAATACATTGATTATGGAAGATACCATTGGATTTCGCTGATGTGTTCAGATTTGAAATTGTTACAATCTCAAAAGGTTCAATAGCAGATATAAATATTTCGGATATGTTGGACTAAGAGTTCTGAGACACACAACATTTGAAGTATCGAACTTTGGCAGGTTATGGTTGATGTCTCCACCTTCAGTTGGTAGGGGGAGAATTGTCGGGTATACCTTCTTCTGGGCATGTATAAGACCCAATTGGTTTAATTAAAAGAATATTTTAATTTGGTTTGGTAATTGATTATAACTATATATATAATATAATATATATTATAATCTGACTTTTGGAGCCCAATGGATATTTTTTAATATGTTTGGTGAACAGTTACGCGCTTGATAAAAAAACCTAAGAATCAATTAATAACTTTTTTGTATTGGTTATTACTTCGGATGTGTGCAGCATCCGTCCGGGTGATTTTTAGCTCTTGATTTACTAAGGTTGTTGTTGTTAATAATAACAGAGCCTTAGTGCATGTTTTGTTCCTCGCAAAAAACGTGTTTGCTACAGATTGGGTGCATATTTGGCTACATCAGTGGAAATTGATTTGGGTATTATTATTTTAGGTCTTTTACAATTTATTCTCAAAAATAATTTTTTCATCTATTTTGGTGAGATCTTTCTTCTATTTATATTGTGATTATTTGGAATTCACCTAAAGGGTGGTTTGTTGAGACCATTTCATTTCTCATTTGTATTCGTTTGGAAAACTCTTAGTTGATAGTGGAATCGGATTTAGTTCCGTGGACGTAACCTTACATTGAGGGAACTGCGTAAAATTCTTTGTGTCATTGTGATTGATTTTTTACGCATTAGTTTTATTTCTTTTGATTTACTTTAACTTGTGGGAAATCACTATTTTCCCTAACATCTTTAACATTTAAACATAACACACATTGAAGAGCAAAATATTATTTTAATGGAAGACAATACAAATAAATTCAAACTCAAACTTAAACATAACTAACACAATTAAATCCCATATCCCATTAATACAATCAATACAAATTAAATCAACTGCAAAATCCAATTCAAGCTTCTAAGTATTTCCTTCTTTCACCTTAAAAAAAAAAATTGTATGTTAAAACACAAAATTATTTGAGGATCAGTCTATTTGAATAAACACAAATTAAATTGAAGACATATCAATATAAAATAAAATTTTAAAAATAATTATCTAGGTTTTGATTTGTTGAGCTGGTTGGTTTAGGCAAGGCCTAAAACAAAAAAAAACAAAATCCAATTTGTAGGGTTTGGATGATTTACAAAAATAGAACCAAACCAATGTCCTTAAAAACCAACCCAACTCTAGTCTAAAGTGGTCAATTTGTTCGATTATTTAAGTTCTTGGTTGATTAGATAATTTGAAACACCCTTAATACTGAATTTGGTTGGTGAGATTTGAGGAAGGGATTTTGGAAAGAAGGAAGGAAAAAGAGAAAAATGGTGGGAAACTAAGTGAAATGTAATTATATTTTTAATTCCAATTTCACTTACCTTTTCCTTTCCTTTTCTAAACCTCTTTTCAATCTCTCAACTAATACATTGTTGAATAAAATCCAAAGAATCGCAGTTCACTTTACTTTTTATGATTCAATATCGAACCTTGATTAAAAAACCCAGACTATGAAATTTAGTAATTCTTTGGCTTACCCCTAACGACAAATAAAATCATTGTTCTAGTGGTGGAGCGGAAGGTCACATTGTGGAAAGCATCATGAGTCATGTGATACAGTTGATTTATGTTGTGTGGTATGTTGATCATTTTAATAAATAAATAAAGAATAAATTATATGATTAGTGTTTATAATTTGAGTGAAGTGGTCCCTTTTAATTCCTATATTTTTAAATTTACACAATTATAAATTTTACATTTTCTATTTTTGTACGATGTGGTCTATTTGTTATGCGTCGTTAACAATTTTAAATGAAAAAGATCAAACGTGCAAAAACTAGAAAGATTATGTAAAAATTATGAAGAACTACTTTGATTCTCTAAATTTTTTGTCATCATTTTTTTGGGTTCAAAATTTTAACCGTAAATAAAAGGGATCAAACATTACAAATAAATTAAAGTTATAGAGATCAAAAAAATTATTTAAATTAAAACAACTAGAACCAAAAGTAAAATGTAATAACTCCGACCTCATATCTATTTCTAGTATATTTTTGATCTGTATTTCTGTGTATTTTACTTGCTTTCTGTGAAAAAGTGATTTTATCTGTGGCAATATTTATTAGTGTATTTGGAACCTCCCCTATTTTATTTTGGGGTATTGATTGTGGTGGTAATATTGATGGTGAGGTAAGATTGGACCACAAAACCTTAATTCGACCAAAATCGCCCACGATCAGCTGTTACTTCTTTTGCCCCTTTTTCTTTTTTCCTACATTTAGATTTGGATGTGAAGGTTAGAACCATTGGAAAGCTTATTTCCCGGGGCTTACAATTTGGATCACAAGAATGACCTTAAACGGAGTCCGGATGAGATGAGTTACGCCTGTTAAAGTTTTTCAAATATCTGTGCTGAAAAGCAAGGACCGCCGCCGTGCGGGAATGCGGCGCAGCGTGCAGCGATGTGCGGGGCAGGAGCTCAAAAACGTGATTTTTGAGTCATTTCTATAGATTTTCTTTTCCTCTCTTCTCTTCCTTTCCCATGTCCGAAACCACTAGCTCCAAAACCCTTTGGATTTCCTCGCACTTATTCTCAACAATCAAACCTGGATCTTGCATCAAAAAGGATGAGAATAAGAGGAGATCACCAAAACCTTTCTTAGCCGAATGGAATTTCAAAATTTTTTGAGGTATGTGGGATTCTATATGGGGTTTAGAGTATGGTTTATGGGTTATGGGACGCTAGGGTGCCTAATAATGGGAAGGATTTGAAAATAAAAAAGTAATGGGTTAAGAAGATTTAAAATTTTTATTTGAAATTTGTGGATTAATCCTTAAAACCCTAAGGTTGATTTTTGATGATAAATCCATGATTTGGCCCAAATTGATAGTTGAATCATGAAAGTGGTAGGTTTGAATTAGATGTGTTTCAAATTTAATGGAATTTGGTTATGTTTGAAAAAATTATGGTTTAAACTTTGCGATTGAGCTTTGTTTAAATGCATTGTGAATTTGTTTTAATAAAGGGGAAATTTGGGGGGAAAAGATTTTAATTGATAATGTGGATGATATAAATTCGATTATGGAATGTTGAAATGGAATTTAAGAATTCCTTTTGAGATATGTTTTGAATTTGGTGATGATTAGTGGGAAATGGTATTGAGCTCTTGTTGATAATTTACTGTTTTTGTGGCCTAAAAATGTGAAGTTTTCAAAGAAGGGTTTAAATCTCAAATCATTTTACTAAAATATTTGTGAGCTTGCTTAATTATTAAATCAAAGAAAAATGATTTAATAATGGATTTCTTTATGGGGATGGGGAAATGGTTTGGTTTTATAGTGGGAAACACT
>NW_021031295.1:540738-614776 GCF_004153795.1 Camellia sinensis | reverse complement strand
TATAGCTTTTCCTTGCATTGCAGCCTTCAAATACTTTCTCCAATTTATTAGAATACACAATATATTTACTACGAACAATTTATAATTGACTTTGTATGAGCTATCTTCTTCCGAACCTTCTTTGATCTCTTCCCATTTTGACGCATTTTTACACCAAAAATCCTTACGAGCCATTCTTCTTTCCTTCGAATAATGTAACTTCCAATCAACAAACCAAGCAATACTCCACACCCATATCCCATCAACACAGCTTCCCAACCAAAGCCATCAAATTTGAACTTAAAATTGTGGCTAAATGCGGATGGTAAAGTTGGTGATTCTGCTATTTGGACATTCCCACAATTCTTTGACAATGGAAACCCGCACAAGCCTAGATTTCCCTCATATGAAGTGTTTGAAAATGTTTCAAACTGCTGGCCTCGTGGTATAATCCCAGTTAGATTATTTTGTGAGACATCAAAAACTTCAAGGAATGTCAAACTCGTTAGTTGTTGAGGTATCTCACCAGAGAGCTTGTTTTGGGATAGATCTAAGGACTCGAGCTCAGTTAGATCCCCCAAGGACACTGGAATGAGACCTGTGAGACCATTACTTGAAAAATTTAGGACACAAAGGGCTTTAAGTCTTCCAATGGATATTGGAATATTTCCATCAAACTTGTTGTGCGAGAAATCAATAGCTTTTAAGATGGTGATGATCCTTACGAATTCCATTTCCAGTCCTTTATTCATTATAGTTACCGAATAATAACCATAATCATTACCCATATAATTTAAGGAGGATTTGTCTTCATCATCCATCATCATTGAATGCATGCTCTCAAAGTATTTTGATGGCAGAGTGCCTGTAAATTCATTGTGAGACATGTCAATGATATGTAAATTGGTGAAGGCTAATCTCTTCCTCGGTTGCTCTATGGGACCATGGAATTTATTATATCGCAAGACAACAACCTTCAATTGGGGCAGGTTCTCCAACCAAAATGGAAAAGCATCTTCTATGAAATTATGACCCAGATTCAAAATTTCTAGGTTTGTGCAATTCGCCAATGATCTTGGAAGTATCCCTTGCAATCCATTGTGGCTAATGTCAAGTTCCTGTAACATGCTTGCGTTTCCAAATGTTTGAGGGATGGTACCATGGAAATTGTTTCTTTGCAAATTTAACGAGGTTAAATTTCCATTGAAGTTCCCCAAACAGGTAGGAATTAATCCGGCAAATTGGTTATTGGACAGATTGAGATATCGAAGAGAATGAAGATTGCAGAGTGGATTGGGTTCTTCATTTAGGTGGTTGTTCGAAAGGTCTAGCACCTCCAACAATTTCGTTCGGGTTTTCAGAAATTCAGGAATTTTACATATGTTGCAAGACGACAATCGTAATGTCCTAATGTTTCGGAAAGAGGAGGGAGTGGAGTTGGTGGAGGTCAATGATAGACCACTGTTTGAAAGATCCAAATAATTCAAATATTCAATCTTTGCAAACGTGTCCAGCTCAACAGTGTCGCTTAAATTATTTGATGAAAGATCAAGATAGGTAAGGTTCACAAGATGAAACAAGGAAGGAGGTATTGTCCCATTGATTGAGTTACTGCCTAAATATAGATACTGTAGATTTGGAAGGCCAGTTATTGATGATGGAATGGGACCTGTTAGTTGATTGTTTGAGAAATCTATAAATTGAAGTTGCGAGAAGTTGGGAAAAAATTGAGGAATTGGGCCTTCAAAATTGTTGTATGAAAGATCAAGCGAAATTAATCGCGTGAGGTTGGTAAGCGATCTCGGAATCGTACCAGAGAAATTGCAGTCACTGAGGTATAGTTCCTCCAAGTTTTTAAGATGGCCGATTGAAGATGGGAATTGACCATTGATCAGGTTATTCCCTCGAAGATATAACATTCTTAGTTTCTTGAGGTTTCCAAGCGATGTCGGAATGGTACCAAAGAAATTGCAGCTTTCTAGGTATAGCTCCTCCAAGTTTTTAAGATGGCCGATTGAAGATGGGAATTGACCATTGATCAAGTTATTCCCTTGAAGATCTAATATTCTTAGTTTCTTGAGGTTTCCAAGCGATGTCGGAATGGTACCAAAGAAATTGCAGCTTTGGAGGTATAGCTCCTCCAAGTTTTTAAGATGGCCGATTGAAGATGGGAATTGACCATTGTTCAAGTTATTCCCTCCAAGAGATAACATTCTTAGTTTCTTGAGGTTTCCAAGCGATGTCGGAATGGTGCCGAAGAGATTGCAGTCATAGAGGTATAGCTCCTCCAAGTACTCAAGTTGGCCGATGGAATTAGGTAGCTCTCCGGTGAAATCTATATAAGAGAGAGCCAACGACCTAAGGTGCCTAAGGTGCCGGAGAGTTCCATTAATAATATTTGGAAGTTTACCTGTGAGTTCTCTGTTACCGTATAACCACAGCACTTGCAATTTCTGTAAGTGGAAAATGCTATTGGAGAAGTTATTCCCTTGCCAGACTTCTTCTGATGATTGTATTGGGCCAGAAAGATAGGACTCAGAGAGGTCAAGATGGGTCAAATTTGTGAAACGGCCAAATGAAGGTAAAATTTGAGAGTGAGTGAAGTTGTTGCAAGAAAGGTCGAGGTGTTGAAGGTGAACAAGATTGAAGAGGCTGCTGTTTGGATGGATGGTACCATATAGGCAGTTACAATAGAGGTCGAGGCCAATGACATGAGAAGTGGTGTTATCACATGTGACCCCATCCCATGCACAACAATCTGTACCCTCTTTCCAATTATCAGTATCATATGGAACAGAAGGATCCCTGTTGCAACGGGAAGCAGAGCAATTGAAGGACAAGGATTGCTTAAATTGGAGCAAAGCAGTGCTCTCGTCATTATGGCAAAGATGTGCAGAAGAAGAAGAGAAGCAGAAAATTAGGGAAAACAGGATACATATTGTGAGTTGATAATTGGATAGTAAGAAACCCATTCTTACACCAGTATTGGGTGGGGTGGTAGAGAGGGAATTGGATATGATGCTTCTTCTATATGCATTCTCCTATTTATAACTTAATAAATAATTCAATAATCAAAAAATATAAACTGAAAATTGTCATTGTATAGTCTCACATATTATTATTATTATTATTATTATTATTATTATTATTATTATTATTATTATTATTTTTTGAGAACGATAGTCTCACATATTATCATTGTATTAATTTAATGGACTCCATCACTTGGTCAATTTTATTACTAATATAAAGATAATATATAAGATGATAAATTACTTTTTAGTAAATAAATGTAATTAGTATTCAGCAAAGCATTACTAAAAGTAATGAGTCCCAACATTGGCTCATTTTTATTACTAATAATATAATGCTAACATTTGAGGTGATATATAATTTTTAGTAAATAAATGTAATCATCATTATATTATCAATAAAATTGTATTTGAATCATGAATTGGTAAAGGAATTTAAAAAAAGAAAGACAAATATAAGAGAAATACAAATAAAATATAAGCTAAATTTTTTATCCACATTCTCACATTTTCGTTTTCTTTTTCAAATTAATATTTAAATTCATAACCAAACATGATTTAAAAATATATATTTTTTATTTTCTTTGTTTTTTATAAATGATTTGGCCATTTTCCAAACAGTACCTAAATAAAGGACTCACAATACTGTTCTAATTTGGTGCTTTATGTCAATAGCAAGCTTGACTAAATAAAAAAATTCGCGTTGATTCTTCGGCACAATGGGCTTCGGATCTTCTGTACCCATCTTCTGTCTCGTTCATTTTAGGCTACCATGTCATCAATCTTGAAATCATAAATGGGACAGAAAATGTGTACAAAAAATGGGTATAGGTGATCCGAAGCCAGTACTATGCACTTGGAATTATTAGATTGTCCTAATTATAAATATACACACACTGCTAACATCAAAGAGTAAAATATATAACTAAGGCCCTGTTTGATTAACATATATAATGTCATGTTTGTTTTTAACGATGAAAGGCTGGATTAGATTAGTAGTAAGAAAAGGTTTATAAAATTATTTTTATTTTGAGAAATTGTGAAATGAAGAAATAATCTAATGTATATAAAATAATTAATAATTTAATTTACTATTGAGGGTTTTAGATATTTTAAGTGCTAGTAAATCATTCTTACTCATCATGAGTGATTCCTCATTTTCCATTTAATTTTCATAGGGTTTTTTGATTTTCTAAAATTAATAGATTTAATATTATTACCCATAATAACACATTCACAAAATGATATTCTGGATCAGATTTCTTAACGGTTCAAACAAAAAATAACAAACTATATAGGCTTTAACTATATTATTAAAAACAAAAAATGATTCAAAACCATAATTTTTATAAATAAAACTAATAAATAATATAATATGATATTTTTGCAATTATAAATTACCATTAGGTGTTTTTTGCTTGAAATAAAGGACTGAAAAATGACATATTATTTCGTATGAATTTTTTCAATAATATATATATATAACATTATATTTTGTGAAAACCTTTAAAAATTTGTACATCTTTATTAAAGAAAGGGATGGAAAAATGTGTACTGGGAGAATTGAAGAAGAACGTTTCTTACAAGATGTTTATTGGTGCAAATCCTCTCCTCTCAAACAGGTTGGATTCTCTCAAGTTGGCGAGAGTAGTTGCGCTTAATGAGATCGTTTTGGGGTTAATCTCGATAATTTAAATTGTTAATTTTTTAAAATTTATTGAGTAAATATTCATATAAAATATCAAAATAATTAGACATATTGGTAGTTAATAGTTATATATTTGAATTACATTTATCTTAAAAAAATAGACGGCAAATATAATTTCAAGAATAATCATTAATTTTTTTTGTAATGTAAATATTATTCAAACATATAACTATTGATGTGTAATCCCTGTAATGAATTTTGCATTCAACGAATCTTCAAAAGTGAGCGGTTTGAATATATTATCAAGATCAATCTCAAAGGGGACGCACCAAACCCAAATTATTCTATTAAGTTAGATGACTAACTTGAGGAAATTCAGATAGAAAATTAATAATTGTAAAGCAACCAAAAGAAAAATTGAAAGCTTTTGTCACTGTATTAGTCGTGTAATTTTCAACTAACGCTTGGTTCTTTGAAATTTCATCTCATATTTAGTGGATGATTTGGTCCTCGAATATTGTTTGTGTTGATCTAGATTTCATTTCACAAATTAGTGGAAATATGTTGGAATTTAATTGGAAGCTTCACAAATTAGAAAATTTTTTTTTTTTGGGGTCATAAATCGTTGAGTAATATTACTAACTTGATTTTATTAATACAACTTAGGAGTCTACCTTGATATTATCTATAAGCTTTAAGTTAATCTTTAATAATCTTGATTGGATAACCATAAAATTATGTTTTTCTATAAGTTTGATTTTTCAGTAAAATTAATTTAGAAGTCTACTATAAGGCTTAAGTAAGTCTTTAGTAATCCTCACATCATAACGATAAAATTATATGGAAACCCGTATTACACTTTTATTAAACTGGACTACAAGCATTGAATGGTTACAAGTTGATGAGGTTTGGTAAATGTTTTGTTGTTGTTGTTTTTTTTGGGTATTTTTTTGACTTTTAGGTGATTTTTTTTTTCTCCTAAAGATGCTTTTGGTAAATTTCTTTTTTACTTATTTGGTGCAGCCTATCTGAGCTGCTTATAGTTTTTTTTTATTCTAGAAGACTATATGTGCCAGACTATTTAGTACATCTTCTGCTTATGTTTGGTACGACTTTTTCTTATAATTTATTAGAAAGAAATAATTTAAATAAGTTGAAAAAAAAAATTTAATTTCTAAAAGTTGGATGACGATTGATTTTGGCTTCTATTTTCAAATTACTAGTTTTTAATTTATAATAAATTGTACTAAACAACACTATTATTATTATTATTATTATTATTATTATTATTATTATTATTATTATTATTATCAAATTGATTTTTTAGATTTTGATTTTTTAACATAAAGAAGAAGAAAGAAACCGACAAATTTATTTTTAACATTTTTTTTGATTGGGCCAAATAAGAATCTTTACTGACCGTAATTACAAGTCTTTGTTTGTGGAAGAATTTGGATTGTTGAAAAGTTTAGAGGGATTCTTGTAAACAAAATTCAGTTATGTGGAAAAAGAAATGCATGACTGAGTCATAAAAAAATTGGAATTTAATTAAAAGTATCAAAAATTAAAATTTTTGTGACATGAGTCTTTCAATATTTAAAAACCGTCCCCACATGCCTTTGATTTGTCACTAACTTTAATAAAAGTCTTCACAAATTTTGACTAAAAGTTTTAAGCAAGTCTTCTTTCATCTTAGCTTGACATCTTCAATGACAATAAAGTTATGCATTTAAAATTTTCATATAGATTTTTTTTTAATGTGTAATTTAAATTTAATTTTTATATTGTAGGGGAACGAATTGAAATAAAAATTACGTTTTTTAGGTTTTTTTTTTTGACATTCAGCCTTATTAAATTGCTATATATCTGTAATGCCCCAAAATATTCCAACATTCATGAAAGAACAATAGCAACTCTCTAACCTTTACATCATTAATCGACAAGGTTTGTACAAAATAGTCCCACATGCGAATTATACATTCAATGATATCAAATACATGAATCTATAGCATATAGAACATCAAGTCCCAAAAATAAATAAAATGCCCTTAAAGGCTTACATATTCCAAGGCTGAAACCTGGTTACACAAAATATGGTTTCACGAACCAATACATTTATAGCCCTTGGCTATCAAAATAAATCACAACAAAATAAGAGTTGTTTACTCTCTACAAAATATGTCTATGCCTTTAACTCGGCGGGATCACCACATCTTTTCTTGCACGAAAATCCCATAGGGGTGAGCTTAAAGCCCAGTAGAGAATTCTTAACAAAGTATATACATTTTATACAAGTCCAAAGAAATGAAATGCGTATGTCATGCTACGCTCTTTTGAAAGAAAATCACATTCTTCTTATCTTTTGAAAACCATCATGCTCAATGATATAATGATATCTTCAAGAAATTTAAAGTTTATCAATTTAATACAAGGGGCAGTAAATACGACTCAGGTAATCCCTAGATTGGTGTCTGCAAGTAGGCATAACTAGCACTACCAAAAATCCCACTTTACCGGTTGCTAACCGGAAGGGAAGTGGTACCTCCCCGGCGCGTGTTTTCGGTCTTTTACCCTGGACACTCAGGCCAACTTAATCAATTCCATCTACACCTTCTATCCGAACTTACCAACGTATTTACCCCAAAACATTTCAATAAATTTCATTTCTCAACATTTCTTTCTCAATGCAAGTTTCAAATCCCAAATTCAATGTTTAAAATTAGCAAGGTATTTAAGGTGTTCATGCAATAATTATCCATGCAATGAAGTGATCAATCGAGTAATGAGGTGATTATCCATACGATGCATCGTCCTACCATTCACAAACTTTCTCACAAACTCTCCGTTTGTGATCACAATTTCCACTTTTTTTTCCAATACATTTCCACATATATAACATATTCATTTATATAGCTATCAAAATGTCGCAACAATCCCACGTCTCATGTATTCTCAACCTTTTGTTATTTCATGATTATGTACATATATACTTAAACAATAGATTCCAAAGAAAACCCACTAATTCACATATACTAAGAAAATTGACATTTTGCATCCAATATCATGAAATTTCCACTTGAATATTTATTTAACACAAATAAATCCATAGTTCCTCAACATCCACCAAAACCCCCAAATTTATGGGTTTTTCACCCAAACGATGCATTTCTTTATTTCTTGGTATAATCTCACCAAAAACATCATTCTTAAATCAATGTGATTCAACTTCTTAAGAACATCTTTTAAAGAGAGCAAGAGATAAACCCCTTTTTCAAAACCACTAATTTCTTGAGCCAAAAACAAAATTTTTAAATCAAACAAGGAGTAAAATCCCGAAATTGACCAAAACTTGCAAAAATGTATATATAACTCCAAGAAAAATCCCTACCTCAAGTTTGAAGGAGATTGAGAAGAAAGCCCCAAGATCAGCGGTGATGAAACCTGATCTTCACCATACACAATGAAGCTCTAGCTTAGCTCTCCAACTTTAATTAAGGAACTAACGTCAAAATGTTTATGGATTTGAAGAAATCAAAGATTGAGTGGGTGTTGATGTAGGAAATATAGAGAGAAAGAGGAGAAAAGGCTTTTTAGAGAGAGAGAGTGACACACAAACAATGAGATACACATAGCCTAAGGAAAGAAGAAAAGCTTAATTTTGGACTCAGCCTGTCCCGCACGTGCAGCACTTGCCCCCATACGTGCGGAGCGTGCTTCCCGCACGTGCGGCACTGATCCCTGTATGTGTGACACTCTCCCGTACCTCCCCTTCACACCTGCCTTTTAAGCAAAATGCAACCCAAAATTTTCCCTATTTCCTGCACGTGCAGCCTTGGTCCTTCAATCCCAAATTTCCTCGACTTGATTCCAGGCACTCCGGGCTCTACCATGAACTCTCTGAAACAAGTGAAATAAAACCCGAAAAAATAATGACTACAATTTTGAGAAAAACCTCCGAACGCAACAAACCCAAAGAAAACAAGGTTCCAAGTCAAACCGACATTCCAACAAAATAAACCCAAGGTTAAATGAAGGAAAAAATAGAACGAGTAGCGCACCCGGTCATCACAATATCTATCCACTCATCTGATATTAATGAGACATGGTATTATAATTAACTTACATGTCGAATGGATCAAAGAAGGTAGGGTTCCTCTACAAACTATTCGAGTTAAAATTGATTATTGTTTCTATACAGTTCAAACTATCTATGGAGTATTAAGTATCAAAATTTGAATATTTATAGAAGAGAAATAAGAAACCTTTTCTTGTCTTTTCTTTCTACCACAGCAATGGAATAAACAAATAAAAAACTTGTTCATTTTTTCTCTTCAATTTCTATAGGGTTGAATGAAAATTCTAATGAAAAAAAAACTTTGATAACGAGGTGGAAAGCTTATCTATTGATGATGAGCTCTATAGCGATGAAGAAAAAAAAAATATTGGAACTTATGAGGAGGTTGACAATGGTGTTCCGCGTTGTAACATTAGGACACAATTAGAAGTGAAATGTTCAAAATAAGTTTTTTGGTGAAAGGGTAGACGTTTTACAAGAAAAATATAGCTCAATTTTTGTCAATTTCATTAATGTCAATTGATGAAAATTTAACTTAAAGTTTAAAAATATGCGTGTTACAATTGAAAGTGAATGAACTAGGTGCAAATGTATTGTGTATGCAGCGGAAAATATTACATAAGGCTAGATATTAGAAGAACCTTGAATATACAAGGTTAACATGAAATTTGGAAGGATTCCAAGTTTGTTACTAAAGTTACGTTTTTACTCTCAATTTGACTTTTTCTTTACCTTTTACTCATCCAGTTATTTTAAAAATTCTTTAACTACTTGTTCTACATCAATAATTAACCCTCCACTAAAACTATTTGATGAGTCTTTTGTGATCCTGATTACAAGTCCCCTAACCCAATACTCACTGGTCATATATACATAATAAAATTTAAGGGTTTCAGGCCATAAATTCATTTATGAATCTTTTAGGTCATTAGGCCCAATTTCTAATTTGTTGAAATCAACTTATCTATCTATCTGTTCAAATCAACTTATCTTTTGAAATCAACCTATTTGCTTATCTGTTGAAATTCACCAAACTAACTATCTGTTAGAAATGTGACACATGTCATCCATTCAACAACCTATCTGTTGAATATTACACATTTCTCTACCTTACCACTACCATCTACTACTGCCGATCACCGGTGCCGGCTACTGACGACAACGACTTTTTCGACCAATTTTGTAACGCCCCGAAAATATTCCAACATGAACTACCCACATTAATAAACATTCACTAGAACAATGACAATAATCCTCTCATTTCATATCTTTAATAAATAAATTTAATACAAAAGTTCACAACATAAATGAATACATGAATCTACAGCACGTGGAACATCTAATCTCAAAAAAACAAATAAATGCCCTTAAGGGCTTACATCTTCCAAGGCAATAGCCTGGTTGCACAAAATGGTCTCTCGAACCCATACACATTAGCCCTTGGCTTTACAAAATCCACAACAAAATAAAAGAGCTATTTACTCTTGACAAGAATATCCACGCCCTCAGTTCGGCGGAATCACCACATTTTTACCTGCACCAAAATCCCATAGGGGTGAGCATAAAGCTCAGTAGAGATATCCTTAACAAAGTATATGTATTTATGTAACATATCTAATATAAATGCAAATGCAAATGCAAATGCCATACAATGCCATTTCAAATTTTTCACATGCCATGCTTTTCTTGAGAATCACCATGTTTCATCAACATATTTACAATCTCATCAATTTCCAAACTTCCAATTTTTTTTTCTTTTTTTTTAATCACAAGGGGCGGTAAATACGACATTGGTAATCCCTAGGCCGGTGTCTGCAAGTAGACTTTGCCAGTACTACCAAACTGTCATTTTTACTGGTATTAACCGGAAGGCTCGACACTTATCCGCCTGATTTTCTGGTCTTTTAGCACGGACACTCAGGCCAACTTATCAAATTCATCTAAATCCCCTAACCGGACTTACCACTGTATTTACCCCATAACACAACTCATAGTTCTCATTACAACATCATTTTGTTTCATGAAATAAATATCTTAAATCGAAAGTTACAATGCAAAAGCAATAATTGAATGAATATGCAATGTCACGATCTTTCCATATTTTCAATCACAATGACTCATTCTCAATGAAGTTTCAAGTTTCTTTTCAAAAACAATTTCCATGATATGCACAACTTAGGTAATGCCAATACAATACTTACCCACATAACTGCATGTCTCTCTACATGGTCCATAACTACTACTAACCTTCCACAAAGGTTCAAAGTTTACATTTTTCCCCTTTCCATGCCATTCCATCAATAACCAAACAATCATTAACAAATACCATGTGCAACAATAAAACCACATTTCATGCTCTTTCAACAATTTAACCATTTCAAACTATAACAATGTAGAAACATCACCCTCATTTTTCCAAAATCTTTCATATATAGTAAAGAAATTCTCCATCAACATTTATGTGCATAGTTGTGTAAATAAACATTTCTCATTCTCTTGCCTAACATGGCACCAACAACACAAATAAAGACATGCATATATAGTTGTATATATATGTATAATCTCAACATAGGTCCTCAATCCTTTTCTTTTAAGAAATCCCCAAATTTCTAGGGTTTTTACCAAAAATCCTAACACTTCCTCATCTCCATTTTGAAACCACACACATACATCAATCTTTACTCATATGGCTCAACATTTTCACAAAATCTTTTAAAAGAGATTAGGACGAGTTTTCCTTCAAACAAAATCAACAACTTCTTGAGCCATAGAACCCATTTTCAAAATACAAGGATGAGTTCACAAAATCAACTAAAACTTACATAAACACACATATAACTCAAAGGAAAAACCCTACCTCAAGCTTGTTGATGAAAGATGAGATGAAACCCTAAACTTTGAAGATGTTGATGTAGATCTACACCACTCCAAGGTAGTTCTAAAGATGTATTACAATGTTGATGAAGACACCATGGATAAATCTTTGATGGATGATAAAGGAACAAGAGTTTAACTCTTGTTTTGGGGTAGAGATATAGAGAGAAGGGAGAGATATATTTTAGAGAGAGAGAGAGAGAGGTGATGAAAATGATATACAAATAGCCCCAAAAGAAAATAAAAACAGAGCCTCAGATCTGGGCTCTCCCGCACGTGCGGAGCCTATTGCTGCACGTGCGGCATATGTCTCCCGCACGTACGACTTCCTTCTCCCGCACGTGCGGCACCTCCCTGCACCTCCTCACGCACGTGCATTTTTAGAAGTATGCATTGACTAACCTCCCCTGCTTCCCGCACATGCGGCTTGGCCTCCGGCACGTGCGGCCCGACCCTGTACGTGCGGCCCTAGGCCCCCGCACGTGCGGCCCTGACCCAGCAGCCTAGAAAAATCCCGATTTAACTCCCGGGCACTCCGAACCCAACCGAGCACTACCTGGAACAGGTGAAATTCCACACCGAACAAGACAAGAGTAAGGACTAAATTTTGAGAATTATTTCCGGATGTTTCAGACCCAAAGAGAGCAAGAAGAGAATGGAGTGAAAACGAAAGAAAAAGAAAGAAAACAAGACCCGATCATCACAAATTTTATGGCAATTTTTTTTAGCGTGTCCTTATCACCAAATAAAATTTTATCTTGGATCTAATGTCTTATGTCCCTTTGGGATAGGCTTTTCACTAATTTTCTCTAAAATTTATTTTTAAAAAATGATGTGTAATCTAATGTTTATTATAAAAGCATAATTTTAAGTAAGCTACTATTTAGAAAATAATTACTTAAATTACTTGGAAGTAGTTTATTTATTTATTTATTTTAAGTTATAAACATTATTTTGTAACCTAGGTTTTTTGTGAACAAAGAAAAGTGTCATGCCACAAAGTAATGCTATATAACCACTAGGCCAAATAAAAAGTAACCAAAAGAAAAATTGAAAGCTCTTGTAACTGTATTAATCATGGTGAAAATTCTTGAGTAACAAAAACAAAATTTCAGATGGGAAAATAGAAAAATAATTTTTAAAACAATCATTAGTGGGGCAATTGAATCGTCAACAAATCATTTCTTTTTTTTTTCTTTCTTCTTTTTCTTCTTCTTCTTTTTCTTTTTTTTTTTTTTTTGATGACTAGGTGTCTGGGTTAGTTTACTCGCACTTCGACTAATTTCGGGACCTATGTGCAAATCTCAAGTAGTGCCCACGGGCATGGCCCCAAACAGTTGATAGCACCTAATGGGAGTTGAACCTGAGATTTGGAGGTAGCACACCTCCAGGCCACAAGCTGCACCCACTAGCCAACCCCCTAGGCTTGTCAACACGTACCTTGATCATTGTTTGATTGATGAAATTTGTATTAAGATGTTGTCGATTGAAGCCTAACATAAAATTTTGCTGACACTAGCCCAATCCAACAATCAACATAGTAACCACACCTTATCCAACAATCACATAATACAACCCTCACAATGAGAGAAAAATAAAATGTGTTAAATTTCTCCTCATAGGATTTAAACCCATACCCTTCGACCACTACATAACCATTAGGCCAAATGAAAAGCAACCAAAAGAAAAATTGAAAGCTCTTCTCAATGTATTAATCTTAGAATTTTCAACTAATAATGATTGGTTCTTGGAAATTTCCTCACATATTTAGCTTAAATAAAGGATCCGCATAGGAGCTTTTGTGGATGATTTGTGTTATGATAATAGAAAGAGAGAAAGAGAGAAAACTTTGTATTATATTAAATGAATAATATGAGTGAATACAAAACTCTTTTATATAGGAGAAGAAGAAGCTAAGTATAGAAACTCTATCAATAGTAATACACAATATGGTAATATAAACATATACAGCTAACAACCCACCTCAAGCTCAAGGTGTTAATGTAGATATCAACTAGAGCTTGGAAAGTAAGGCAGAAAAGCATCTTGGAGAATGAACCTTATTGAAGATGTTGGCTATTTGATCGGCAAAGATAACAAAGATAAGACGAACAGTACCAATAGTAACATGCTACCATATGAAGTGATAGTCAATCTTAATATGCTTAGTGCGATCATGGAAAACATCATTATGAGCAATCCAAATAGCACTCTGATTGTTACAATAGAGGTTAGTAGCAGCAGAATGAGAAACCTTCATACCAAAAAGAAGCCAATGAAGCTAACAAACTCCTGAGTAGTATAAAAAAGAGACAATACTCAGCCTCAGTACTAGAATGAGCAATAAGAGTTTGTTTCTTGCTATGCCAGGAAATGAGGGAGTTACCCAAGAAGAAGCAAAATCCTGTAGCAAAACGGTCGTCAGTAAGATCCCCTGCCCAAATTGCATCAAAAAAGGTGTGTAACTATAGAGAAAAGTGTGTTGAGTAGTGAAGACCATAAAACATAATTCCTTTGAGATAACGCTAAATGTAAACCAGAGCAGCATAAAACAGAAAGCGAGGTGTAGCCATGAACTGACTAACAATGTGAATAGTATAGGCAATGTTTGGACGAGTAACCGTGAGATAGACAAGACTATCAACTAGCTGACGATATAAAGTAGCATCCGACAATAGGTGACTGTCAAGAGGTGTGAGACAAGTCTGAGAATCAACTGGGATAAGAGCAGTCTTACAATCGGTAAGACCAGCACGGGCCAAAAGATCAGAGGTATACTTGGTCTGGGTGAGAAAGTAACCAGAAAGATCGTGAGAAATTTCCAAGACGAAGAAGTAGCTAAGCAAACCCAAATATTTCATCTCAAACTGGCGACTACGAAACTATTTGAGACTAGTGATATCTACTGTGTCATCTCCAGTGACGATCATATCATCCACATAGAGAAAAAGAAGAATAATACCACACTCTATCTTATGTATAAATATAGCATAATCATAGGCACAAGAGGAGAATCCAAAGTCACGAATGGTAGAACTGAACTTGGCAAACCAGTCACGAGGAGCTTGTTCAAACCATACAAATCATGGTGAAGTTTGCAGACTTTGGTGGACAAAACTAAGGAACCGAGATGAGTCTCCATATAAACTTCCTCAGTGAGATCACCATTGAGAAAGGCGTTCTTGATATCTATCTAACAAAGACTCTAATGGAAGTAGCAACGGCAAGTAGGTTACGAACTGAAGTAAGATGAGCAATAGGAGCAAATGTTTCCTTATAATCAATTCCATATTTTTTAGTAAACCCCCGGGCAACAAGACAAGGTTTGTAATGCTCAATGGAACCATTAGAATGTGTTTTGATCTCGTAAACCCATTTACAACTAACAACACTCTTTCCAGGTAAGAGTTTTATCTAGAGCCTACATTTCATCAATCATAGCTTGTTGCCAAAGAAGGTTAGAACAAACCTCTTAATCAAAAGTTGGTTCATGAGAAGAAAAAGTAGTAGAACCAACAATGAAATCATGAAGAAGGACAAAAGGTTATGTTACCCAGGTGGAATGACTAAGAGGTACCTCTGGTACAGAAGATGTAACGCCCCGAAATAATTCTACATGAACTACCCATATTAATAAAAATTCGCTACACAATGACAATAATCCTTCCATCTTCACATATATAATAAATGGGTTTAACACAAAAGTTCCACATGCGGTATACATTCACAACATAATAGAATACATGAATCTATAGCATGTGAAACATCTAATCTCAAAATAATAAAATGCCCTTAAGGGCTTACATCTTCCAAGGCAATGGCCCGGTCACACAAAATGGTCTCTCGGACCCAAACACATTAGCCCTTGGCTTACAAAAAGATCACAACAAAAGTAAGAGCTATGTACTATTTACAATTATCCGCAACCTCAACTTGCCGGGATCACCACGTCTTTACCTGCACCAAAGTCCCATAGGGGTGAGCATAAAGCCCAGTAGAGAATTCTAACAAAGTATATACAGTTATGCAATTCTCAATAAAGATGTAAATGTCAATGCCATGCCATGCTCTTTTAAAGAAATTTCATTTCATGCTCTTCTTGAAGATTTCGATTTTTCCAATAAAAGCTTGTAAACTCAACACATTTCAAACTTCCAATTTTAATCAATAGGGGCGGTAAATATAACACTGGTAATCCCTAGGCTGATGTCTGCAAGTAGACTCTACGAGTACTACCGAACTGTCATTTTTACCGGTATTAATCGGGAGGCTCGACACCTATCTACGCTGTTTTTTGGTCTTTCACCATGGACACTTAGGCCAACTTATCAAATTCATCTACACCCCCTAACCGGACTTACCACCGTATTTACCCCATACACAGTTCCATAGTTCTTATCACAACGTTATTTTCTTTCATGACATAAATATCTTCAATCGAAATTTACAATGCAAAAATAATAATTGAATGAGTATGCAATGCAATGATTTTCCATATCTATAACATTTCCCCATTTTCAAAGTCTCTATAATAATGTCAATAATCACATCTTCCATTACCTCTTTTCAATGCTCTTCCCCAAGATAACCATATGTTATCTACACTTAGCCACAATTCACCTTTCACAATTCTTAGCAATATAGTCTCATCATGACTACATGTAATGTTTTTCAAACATTAATTCTCACAATCCATAATGCACAACAATTATCATCTTCCACTTAAATATTTCCATACATTCAACAATAATTTAAAAAATTAAGTCCTCCACTCTTTTATATCAAGGAAACTATCATTTCATTATATCACATGGTGAAATCCACACTCATTTACTTATTTAAACACAAGAAAAGAAAAATTTCATAGTTTTTCTCATGTTTTCAAAAACTCCCCAATTTCCAAGGTTTTCATCAAAACCCAACAATCCTCCCATTTCATGGTGAAACCCATTCAAAACCATATTTTTCTTAAATTTAGCACAAAGGACATTCTCATGGATAAAAAGGAAGTTGAGATTTAGAACCCCTCTTTCAAAACTCCCTTTCTCTCTCTTCATTTAGTGCAAGATTAAAGTTAACACAACAACCTCATGGAAGCTTTAAAATCAACATTTATGAAGCAAAACATGTATATATGACTCAAGAATTCCCTACCTCAAGCATGATGAAGGAGATGATGAAACCCTAGCTTCAAGATGGAGTATTCTTCAATTCCTCCTACACCAAGGGAAGTCCAAGCTAGATCTTCAAGATTAAGGAGAGATGATGATGTTCTAGATCCAAGGATTTGCAAGGAACCAAGGTGATTAAATGTTTTGGTTAGGGTTTTCTAGAGAGAAGGAGAAGAGAAATGAAGTATAGAGTGAGAGAAAAAGCCCAAAAATGTTATACAACTTCGGCTAAAAGGGTAAAAAAAATAGAGAATCAGACTGCCCGTCTGCCGCATGTGCGGTGCCCCTCCCCGCATGTGGGGAACGCCCCTTCCAGCACGTGCGGCCTTCATCCCCGGACATGCGGGGCTCCTCTCCCACACCTTTCTCCACTCATGCATTTTAGACAGAATGCAGCTCAAGCTTCTCCTGAATTCCGCACCTGCGGCCTCACTCCCCGCATGTGCGGCCCCCACCTCGTACATGCGGCCCTGGCCCAGCAGCCCAGAAAAATCTGTTCCGGTCTCCGGGCACTCCGGACTCGACCTCATGCTCTCCGGGACTAACGAAAATCGACACCGAACCAAACAAGAGCAAGAACTCTAATCTAGAGAACCATTTTTTGGACGTTTCAAGTCAAACGAAGATAAAATGAGAGTGAAGGAAGAAAGAAAATAAAAAAAACAAGGACCCGGTCATCACAGAAGATGATGTAGTGGAATCAAAGGATGCACGAGGCTCATTGTAAGAGGGAATAAAGACATGACTATAAGGTGGAGCAGAAGCAGAACCAGGATCAGGGAGTGGAGCAGCAGGACCAAGAGGCGGAGCAAAATCCTCATGATGGGCTGGAGTCATCACATCGGAAGTGGTGTCTGTGTCAAGCTCATCAAACAAAAGAGAAGGATCTATAAAGAATGGTGTAGTAGGAGGAGTGGACAAATGAAACTCAGATATAGAGAAGAACATCTTGTGTGTGACGCCCCGATATTTTTAACCCATTTTATAATTACCAATCCTTAATTAAGTTCCACTTCCATGATATGAAGCAAGAGGTAAAAGAAAATTAATTAAAGCATAGCCATTCCCAAGTCCAATGTTTATCTCTTCTCATTAGATTTTTCAAAGAGGTTACATTTCAACTTTACAACATTAGTGTTCAAATTAATAATACATGATAATTCAAGAAATAAAATAAATACAACAAAATGCCCAAAGAGGGCTTTACACCTTTCAAGGCTAGGGCCTTGATTACACACAAGTGGAATTCTATCCCAAACACATAAGCTCGATGGCTGTAAACACATAGAATATCAAAATGAGCTTTCGTGCTCCATTCAAAACATTTCCATAACTTTGACACTTGGGCAGAGTCACACCATCAAGTCTTGAAAAAATGTTGATTTAGGGTGAGCTAATGCCCAGTAGGAATACTATTAACAGGGTATGTAAATGATTGAAATGCATATGATCATGCCAATTATCAGTATAATTATTAGATGGACCGCAACTATCAGAAACAGAGGAATCGAAGGAAAAAAGTTGCTTAAATTGGAGCAAAGCAGTGCTCTCGTCATTACGGCAAAGATGTGCAGAAGAAGAGAAGCAGAAAATTAGGGAATACAGGATACATATTGTGAGTTGATAATTGGATAGTAAGAAACCCATTCTTACACCAGTATTGGGTGGTAGAGAGGGAATTGGATATGATGCTTCTTCTATATGCACTCTCCTATTTATAACTTAATAAATAATTCAACAATCAAAAAATATAAACTGAAAATTGTCATTATATAGTCTCACATAATATTATTATTATTATTATTACTTTTTGAGAACGATAGTCTCACATATTATCATTGTATTAATTTAATGGACTCCATCACTCGGTCAATTTTATTACTAATATAAAGATAATATACAAGATGATAAATTACTTTTAGTAAATAAATGTAATTAGTATTCAACAAAGCATTATTAAAAGTAATGAGTCCCAACATTGGCTCATTTTTATGGGATTTTTGGTGAAACCCCCATTTTGGGCCTTTTTATTAGGGTAAAGGATAACCCAATCAATTTTCTTTCAAAAAGCCCTTGAGTAGGAAATGCCTAACTTAATAAGGACATTTTATAATTTCTATTTTTTTTTATCACAATATTGCCCTTATATATATAGGTATCATACGTTTGAAAATTTTGAAATCTGAGCTGAAGATCTCGCAGGAACAAACGAAATTAAGAACAAAATCGATGAAGACGATCTCCAAATCTGAAGATCTCGTAGCCGAACATCTCTCGGTCAACAATAGATGATCTCGCAGCCGAACATCTCTCACTTGGTGGCCGATGATCAACACTCTCAATTAAACGAGAGTTTCATTGAGTTTTGTGACTGTTGATCGAGTTGTAGAGGTTTTTCTTCTCAATTATGTATGTTGATTTGTTGATTAATTTTTTTTGTTTTTGTTTGTTTTTTTTTTTTTGGATTTATTTTTGTTGTGATTGATCTAATTTCATTTGACAGAATCAGAGTAAAATTTGACTATGGTTCTATTGCTTTGTCTTTTGTTTCAGAGAATGAGAGTAAAATTTTATTCTGGTTCTGTTGCTCTGTTTTTGTTTGAGAGAATTAGAGTAAAATTTTACTCTGGTTTTAGAATGATAGTAAAATTTTGATTATTGAAAAGATAGGGGAGATATGTTCTTTTAGCTTATGCATTTTAGTTATTAATTTCTAACTAGCAAAAAATTGCACCAAACAAGTTCATTGTCTGCAAAATTTTTACTTTTGTGCAGAGTAACATTTTACTTTTATATTCAGAGTCTAATATTTTACTCGTTTTTCAGAGTAAAATTCTACTTTTATATAGAGTAAAATTTTACTTTTGTACAGAGTAAAATTTTACTTTTAGATTAAGAGTGTAACGTTTTACTCGTTTTTTAGAGTAAAATTTTACTTTCAAATTCAGAGTGTAACATTTTATTCTTAGATTCAGAATGTAACATTTTATTCTTATTTCAGAGTAAAATTTTACTCTTATGCGGAGTAAAATTTTACTTTTATGCAGAATAAAATTTTACTTTTAGATTCCTTTTGTAACATTTTATTCTTATATCAGGGTAAAATTTTACTTTTATGCAGAGTAAAAGTTTACTTTTAGATTCATGTTTCAAGTTGTGTTGGTGACACACTGTATGAGTTGTCAATCTTTGGCAAACTAAATAGTAAAAATTAACTCTAAAATATAGTACAATGTTACACTAAACCACAGTAAAATTTTATCAATTCAAACTAAACACAAATTGTAGTGACAGTAAAATTTTACTTTGATAGTGATAGTAAAATTTTACTTTGATAGTGACAGTAAAATTTTACTATTAATTGATTGCAGATTTGTAAAATGGTTCCACCTCTTATGTTGTCATGCAAGTATGGTGATCGTACCATTGTGTTCAAGGTTGTGTCAAACTGCACGTTGAAGGATTTAACTGATTTCTTATGTTGTAAATTGAAGAAGTTTGATAGTAGTGGTTGCATACTGTTGTCATACTGTTTACTTGGACATTCGCAATGCATGATTGATGATGATTCTGATTTTCAGAATATGTTGTCGCTTGTTTATCCCCTTGGTGTTGACCGGGTTGATGTGACTATTACTGAAATGAGCATTTCAAATGAAAAACATGGAGTTAGAGAATCAGTGGATGCTAGTGGATCCAACATTACTGATGATGAAATGGATTTACTCCCTATGTTTTGCCAACATGAAGAAAGGACTTTGTTGTCTTGTGGATGGGTGAATGGAATTATTCATGTAGGTCAAAGATTTATTGGAGGTGAAAAGGATTTCCGGACTGCATTATGTAAATATGCCATTGAGATAGGATTTAAGTTTGTGTATGTGAAGAATGAGAAGTGTCGAGTCATTGCTGTGTGTTCAATGCGGGAGTCCAAAGCTTGTTTATGGCGAGTACATGCATCTCTAGAAAGTGCTAGTAATTTTTTCTACATTAGGACTCTACATGATGAGCATACTTGTGGAGCTGTAGTTCGTACTTCTAAAAACTCAAGGATGAGTTCAAATTTGGTTGCAAGTTTGATTGTTGATGAAGTTCATGGGAATCCCCAAACTCGTCCAATTGGTGTTGTGCGTCAATTTACAGATCAACACGGGCTCACCATTACATACAATCACGCTTGGTTAGGAATTGAGAAAGCTAGGACTACTACTTTTGGAGATTTCTCTATGTCTTATGATGAGATTCGATGGTATATGGATATTGTGATGAGCACAAATTCTGGTAGCTATTTGCGTCTTGACTATAACCATCAAAGTGGACGGTTCAAGAGGTTTTTTGTTGCATTTAATGCTTCCATTCAAGGGTTTAGGCATTGTCGTCCTCTATTGTTTATCGATGGAACTTTTCTAAAGGGGAAATATAAGGGCACCTTGTTAACAGCTACAGCAAAGGATGGGGATCAAGGTAGATATTACTATAGTTTATTCAAAAGTAACAAGTTACTTATTCTCAGAGTAACATGTTATTGTTATTCAGAGTAACATGTTACTATATTTGTCCTTTTCGTTTAATATACTTACTAATTGTAAAATGTTATTTTTCAGGTTTTTTCCCTCTTGTAATGGCAGTTGTCGATATGGAGACTACAGATAGTTGGGAATGGTTTTTTATGCATTTGTCGAATATATTGTTGGATGAAAGACCAATTACCTTCATATCTGATCGGAACGCTGGACTTTTGGAGGCTTTACCCAAGGTTTTACCTACTGCTTACCATTATTTTTGTCTCCAACACTTGAAGGCCAATTTGAGGGATAGGTTCTCTGGTCCAAGTTTCAGCAATACTTTCAGGAGTAAAATAGTTTTTTTTGTTTTCTTCATGTGCTTATGCTCCGACAGTGGGATGTTTTAATCAGTGCTTGAAAGAATTACAAGATGAGGGAAAAAGGGATCGTTTGTGGGTTTCTATCCAATTTGCCCTATGACAAGTGGACTAATGCATATTTTAAAGGACAAAAATACGGTAAAATGCACTCAAATGTGGCAGAGTCTTTCAATTCATGGATCCGTCAAGCTCGTCATTTGCCCACTACAAAGATGATTGATTCAATTAGGTTGAAGATCATGGATTTGATGTCGAGAAGGAGAGAACAAGCTAAGAAATGGAATACTTTTCTTTGTCCGGAGATGGATTCAACATTAGTAAATGCTCTTAAAAGTGGAAGAACTTGGTTCGTTAGTCGTTCAAGTGATCATGTTTTTGAGGTTCATTCCCGGCCATTGGTTAGCGTTGACCTCTTAAATAGAACTTGCTCATGTTACCAATGGCAATTGAATGGATTTCTTTGTGCTCACGCGGCGATCGCTATCCAAAAGAGCGGAGGTGATTTGTATGCACATGTTGAACCATTTTATTACACTAGCAAGTTCAAGGCTTGCTATGCTGAGTCCGTTTAGCCAATGCCCACTGTTGATAAACCTCTTGCAGCTATGGATGATCTTGTTGTCCTTCCTCCAATTTGTAAGAAGCCATCTGGTAGGCCAAGGAAGAATAGGATTCCATCTAGGGGTGAGAAGATAAGACGAGTACAGTGCGGTAGATGCGAGAAGTACGGTCATAATAGGAAGACTTGCAAGGAGACATTGCCATGAAATACATTATTGATTTTGTAATAGAAGTATGAAAATAATGCAGTTCTTCTGCAATAAATAGTCCATAGCAATAATAGTAGTCTTTTAGACTAGATTTGTAAGGAGACATTGCAATAAAAGACATTTTTATTATGTTCTTGAATGGTTGTCTGTTCAAGTTTCTGATTTGCTTTGTGGTTGAGTTTGACATTTTAATATATTTTTTTAATGTGATTGAATAAGTTTCATCTAAATGAATTTATAATGGAGTTTGTTTACCAGGTGTGAAGGTTTGAAATGGCTGTGCTCAGCTTGTGCTTTCAAAGTAAAATTTTTTGGTATTTTAGAGTAAACTTTTACTTTATTGCAGAGTAAAATTTTACTTTTTCGACAGTAAAACATTGCCTTCATTCACATGAAAGTAAAACTTTACTGCCTTTCAAAGTAAAAATTTACTATGTTGTTGAATGGTTCTCTGTGGGTGTGATGAGCCTGTGGTTTTACAGTAAAATTTTACTTTATTTCACAATAAAATGTTACTTTTATATTAAAATTTTATCTTAGTTCAGAGTAAAGTTTTTTTTATAGAGGGTAAAATTTTACTTTTATGCAGAGTAACATTTTACTTTTAGATTCAGAGTCTAACAGTTTACTCGTTTTTCAGTGTAAAATTTTATTTTTATACAAAGTAAAATCTTACTTTTAGGTTCAGAGTGTAACATTTTTCTCTTTTTCAGAGTAAAATTTTACTTTTATATAGAGTAAAATTTTACTTTTAGATTCAGAGTGAAACATTTTATTTTTTTTTCAGAGTAAAATTTTACTTTTATACAGAGTAAAATTTTACTTTTATGCAAAGTAAAATTTTACTTTTAGATTCAAAGTATGACAATTTACTCATATTTCAGAGTAAAGTAAAATTTTACTTTTATGCAGAGTAAAATTTTACTTTTATGCAGACAGTATGTTAGCCACTTAGAAAAACATTTCCAACCTGCACCAAAATTTGCCACAAGACACAAACTCCCTTAATGATCATCATGCAATCTTTGTGCAAAAATAATCTAAGAACACAACTACATATATCATCAAAGATACACAAGTATAACCTATATCATTGTATTCTATCCATAACAACGTTCATTCCCAGTCAAAACAATATCCTACTATAATAATGTATTAATCACCAAACCACAGTAAAATTTACTAGAACAATAGACATATTATGTACTATCTAATACTCTTTTAGTATTCTTTCACTTATAATTACTTTTCACCATTCTTTCATTTACAGAATCCAAAATTACATACATCATTCATAGTAGTTCCCCAAAAAAGTTGTCCACATTGTCATCCTTGAGGTCTTAGCTCTAGCCCATTTTTTTTTTTTGAGCTTGAATTCTTCCTTAATCCATGCGTTTGGATAATCATTCAAAAATTGATGCACTATTGACGCTCGAAAATTGTTTATTTCATCATCTTCCATATAATTTGCAATAGGCTCATCTCTTATGATTTGATGCATGATATTACATACAATAATTCCGCAATCAACACTGTTAATAAAAATCAAGATCTTGTTAGATTTAGTCAACTTTGAAAACTACCAATTCAAGCATCTAGTAGTAGCGTGAAATACTTATGATGTTGGGCGTTGTTGTGGACTATCTTTCACCGAAACCAAGTTTGCAAACTTTCTTTTACCTCTCTTCATTTGGTTGGCCAACTTGTTCCATATATGTTATCTAACATCATTGCATAATTGTTTGGTCACGATTAAATACAAGAATAAGACACAGTAAAAAATTACTGTTAATATGATGCAAAGCACTTACAATCTTTTTTGCATCCTTAAGGTAAGGATCTTCTCTGTTGTCTCTTGGCCTTAAAGAATTGTAATTTCTCTACTCATCAAATTCATTGTCAAATACAAGAAGTGTCCAGTGGTAGGGTTTTTCTTCCTTCTTGTTCCCATTGGAGTTCATGCAAAAATGAAGGTATCTGTATCCACTCAAATTTTGTTCAAGCACTTCATCAATTAAATGATTTCTCAAATCTCCATAATCTCATTTCACTAACGACTGCATTTAATCATATAAGAGTATCATGTCTCAAGTTGTGTTGGTGACACACTGTATGAGTTGTCAATCTTTGGCAAACCAAATAGTAAAAATTAACTCCAAAATACAGTACAATGTTACACTAAACCACAGTAAAATTTTATCAATTCAAACTAAATATAAATTGATGGCTTACCCAACAAAAAGGCTTGAGAAAAAGAATGACTTATTCTTTTCTGGCTTCTTTGCTTGTTGCTCAATTTGAAGCATTTCTACAAAGTTGCCAATGACCTACAAAAACAAAAATCAATTAAATATATGTTAATAAAATGAACTATTTTTAGTTTTTGAAATGAACACTAGTCATTGAAAATTGTATGGCCACTTACATTATTTGCAGTATCACCATCTCTCAGAATTGCATCCACATCATGCAATGTAACATATACTCCATTTCCTGTGCCGGACCATATGATTGTACTAGTCATAAGGTAAAAAAATGTTGATTAGCACATTACAATCTGATAACAGTAAAAATCTGTTGTTTGATAAAATTAAAATGGTCTTACTCTGTGGTTTCCAAATTGTAAATCTTGCTCAGTAGACACTTATCATTCTCATCGAGCAATTTGCTTATTGCAACTTTATCTAGAAACAAAACCCTTCTAACTGGCTTTGGTTGGCTTAGAGGCAAGTTGCTAGGCAAGTTGTCAACACAAATCACTTCATTTGATATCACTTCAATTGCTTGTTTTGTGGTCTTTTTTTTCTTTGCCTCTCTTGGCTCACATTCAAAATCAGACATCTATTTTTTCTTCCTTGCCTTGATTTTGATTTTCTTGACCATGGATGTTTGCAATGGATCTATGACTATAGGTGTTTCTTTCAATGTAGTTTGAATCCCAAAGTTTTGCTCTTGTTCTACTCCTTTAGCATGTGGCATTTCTTGAGAAGCAAAAGCTTGGATAGCCGCATGAACTGCATTTTCTTCAATCTGTTCAACCAAATGTTTATTTTTAGATTCGAGTACTTCAAACTCCTTTCTCAGTTTCTCCATCTCTTTCTCTATGTTGCTCATCTTTTCCATCATTTCTTTTGTTTTTGCCTTTTGATCCTCTTGTATTTTTTGCATTGTCTCCCTCATTTTATTCAGTTCTTCAACCAATGTCATATTCTCACTTTTCAGCCTCTTGTTTTCTTTTTGAACTCATTCTAATTTCCCAAGATCAATGAAGTCCTTCAAAGGTTGATCATCTGCTAAAGCTTCAGCTACATGATCTTCATCTTCTTTAGTCTCCAAATTTTCCTCTATGTCCAATGCATCTTCTTCATTATCATTGCGAATGAGTTCCATTTCTTCTCTGGAAATGGGCTTCAATTCATTGTGATTTACCTGCATTTGAGAAATAGAAAAAGAAAAGAAGTCAGCAATAAAGTAAACTTTAACCATTAGAGTAAAATTTTACTCTGTTTCAAAGTAAAAGTTTACTCTGATTGTAAGTAAACTTTTACTATGTTCAAGAGTAAGTAAAATTTTACTCTGATTGTAAGTAAAAGTTTACTCTGATTGTAAGTAAACTTTTACTCTGATTTAAAGTAAACTTTTACTATGTTCAAGTGTAAGTAAAATTTTACTCTGACTGTAAGTAAAAGTTTACTCTAATTTAAAGTAAACTTTTACTCTGTTCAAGAGTAAGTAAAATTTTACTCTGACTGTAAGTAAAAGTTTACTCTGATTGTATGTAAACTTTTACTCTGATTTAAAGTAAACTTTTACTCTGTTCAAGAGTAAGAAAAATTTTACTCTAATTGTAAGTAAACTTTTATACTGTTCAAGAGTAAGTAAACTTTTACTCTGTTCAAGAGTAAGTAAAATTTTACTATGTTTCAAAGTAAAAGTTTACTCTGATTGTAAGTAAACTTTTACTCTAATTTTAAGTAAACTTTTACTCTGTTCAAGAGTAAGATTTTATTATGTAAGTATAATTTTAAGCAAAATGAACCAGTAAGGCTGAGTTTGGAAAGATGATACATCTTCGGGCTTTAGTGTTTGCAATGACCTCTTCATTAGCTTTTTCCTCAATGTTGATAAGTCCCATCGAAGGAGCCTTGGACACAAATTTTTTCCTTGAGGTTGAATGAGGGTAGTATGCTCACATAATCAATACTATAAAATAAAAAATTGAAATTAGTTAATTCTCTCAAGATAGATTGTGTAATATTTCAAGTAGTTCAATTTACTTACCAAATGAAGTACACATCCAGTTACATTTTCAGGACTTCCTAATGAAGAATGGATTGAAGTAGTCAACGTGGATGCAACTGCAGTCGATCATGCATATGAATTCATCATTTCCAAATCTTCTACAAGAGCGACAAAAGCCCATCCAACTGTTAGACTAGTTGTTGGTAATAGCAAAGTTGCCACAATGAATAAACACATTATTCGTGCAACATCCTCAACATCAACTCTCGTTGTGCCGTCCAATGCATCTTCTAATGCCTCTCGCAAACTCTTTACGGATATTCTTGACATATTACGAAACCTTCTCTGCATAAAAGGTGATTCTTGTTTCTTCCCATATGAGACATCAACTTTTTTCGTTCCCGATTTTATTCCAAAAATTAAAGTAACGTCACTTTCCCGTATGTCACATGTTTCCCCCCCTCCAGCTTAAATTCCTTTGCATGAAAGTCATAAGATTTGATCACATCCATGACATTATCGTCAACTTTCTTGAACTTCTTTAACACCACATCATCTTTCTTCCAAAAAGATTTAAACAAAATCTCAAAAGGTGTTCTCTCAAGGGCAGTAATGTGTCTTTTAGTGAATCTTGTGTCTCGCATTAGGTTTATCAATGAATCAATATTTGACCTGTATTGTTTTATATAGTTCTCCCTTTCCCGTGCTCCATGTACAATATTCAACTTCGAAGGTTTTGTTGTTGAAGGCATTGGATTGCTTTCTTTGTAGCCTTCATCATCACTAACATTGGATTGAACTTCTTTACTACTTTTGCTCTTTTTTTTAGGGACTTTCTTCTTTTGTATAACCATTGGTGGAACTTCAAAATCATCATCATCATCATCATCATCACCACATTTGCTTCTTGTAACAACCATTTTAAAACACTAAAAAGTTTTCCTATATCAACAGTGTAACATTTTATTTTAAACAACAAAGTGACAAAACAAATAAGCACTAAACAAAATGCACAAGCATTGTAATGAGACAGTAAAGTTTTACTCTGTTTGGCAGTAAAATTTTACTCTGATTGGAAGTAAAATTTTACTCTGTTTGGAAGTATAATTTTAGTCTGAACAATATACCCTAGGAAATAAACAAAAAACACATACAAATTTTATAGAACCAAGAATCAAGAAAACATTGTCTCAATTTTGACTATAAGCAACATAGTTCTGAAATTTAACATTCACATACATAAATGGATATATATATATATATATATTCATATACAAATTGATATGCACATTAATAAGTAAAATTTTACTCTCATTGTAAGTAAAATTTTACTCTGGTTGGAAGTAAAATTTTACTCTGAAAAGTTCATGAAGCAAGTGAATTTGAAAGTATTGAAATTGCAGGACCAAAACACTACAGAGATCAAAGCATAATGAGCAAAGGCTAGAGTTAAAGTACAATTTTACTCTGTAATAAGTAAAATTTTACTCTCATTGTAAGTAAAACTTTACTCTGGTTGGAAGTAAAATTTTACTCTGAAAAATTCATGAAGCAAGTGAATTCAAAGCATTGAAATTGCAGGACCAAAACACTACAAAAATCAAAGCGTAATGAGCAAAGGCTAGAGTTAAAGTAAAATTTTACTCTGTAATTCCGAAATACCTAAATTAGTTTTCAAAATTTTTAAACCTTAACATTCTCACATGATTTAGTAATTTAAAGTATTTTAAGATAGTGATAAAAATTTTAGAATAGATGATCCTTAGTGCAACCTATAGCGATCCTGGTTTTTCCTCCATTGTTTAACAGTATTTCGGACTTGGGTTTCGTGGAATTGGTTGTTGTATATGTCTTGTTGTTGTCCTTTGATTCCTTATATTTGAGTTCTAGGATGTATTGGGCGTGTTTCGAACAGGTTGGTTGAGCATTAGTCTCATTCCTTGTTGCCCAAATTTTTAATGGTCCACTCGAGCGGGTCCCTTTGCGCTCGAGCGGAGTTTGCACACTTTCAGCATTTTGTACCTCTGCAAAACTTTTGCAGATGTGTTTTTCACGCTCGAGCAGATTTCTTTACGATCGAGCGGGACGCGCTCGAGCGGGTGTTCAATGTCTGTAAAAGTACTGGAGGAGTGTAATCTACGCTCGAGCGACTTTTCTTTTGCGCTCGAGCGTCCTATTCTCCGCTCGAGCGGACTAGTCGTATATCATATGGCATCTGGGTGATTTTACATCACTTTTCACTCTTTCTTTCTCTCTCTTACTTTTCAAGAACGCATTTTTGAGAGCTTCTCTCACTACATTTCACCTTCTCTCTAGGGTTTGATCTAGTTTGAGTGATCTCCCACCTTTGTCCCTTTGTAAAAAGTGTGGAGCTTGTTGAGGGCTACCTATCAATCCAAAAATTTATGGATTTGGAGCACTTTGGGTTTTGATCATCTTCTCCATTTGAGCTCTTCATCTTGAGGTAGGGATTCCTACTCATCTTTATGAGCTTTAACCTAAATGTTGAGCTTTTTGTATAAATGGTTTGATTTGGGAAGTTAGGGTTTGTAATGTGTTATATTGGAAAGAGGCGTTTTGTCCTTTTGACTCATTTATGTATATTTGGGGTCTTAAAAAGGGATTATTGTTGTTGTTGATAATATTTGAGCCTTTGGGCCAATATTGAGAAAAAAATGGGAAAATGCCATGTTTGGGTATATTTAGGCCATTAGTGTAATTAATGACATTTGTTATGAAAATATGAAATTGAGTTGGAAATAATGAAATTGGCTCATTATGAGATGAAATGGTGGAGTTGGATTCATTAATCACTCACCTTTAAAAATATTGATAATTTTATTTGTTGGCGCATTTATTATCGGTTTAGAAATAACTGTTTTAGGCTATCGATGGAGGATACTCTTGATTGTTGTAGACAATGCATGATGATTAGGCGAACTAAAACTAATCAATTGAATATGTCATCGAATATGACAGTTGGAATAATACATCAAACTTATGTATTGATTTATTATGTATATGATATGCGTTTATATACATTGCATTGTGTGGGAGGAGATAGGGGATGTACTCCACGGTTTAGGGGAAGATAGGGGATGGACTCCTAAACCGGATATTGTTTGGAAGAAGATAGGGGATGGACTCCATCGACACAGCAAATATGTGTATCTATTGAAGTATTGATACAGCAAATCTGTGTATCATATATGAAGTACGGAAGTGTTTTATTTGAGATTGATACAACAATTATGTGTATCTATTGTGAATTATGAAGCGTTTAATTTGTGTTGTTATCTCAATTGAAATGGAAGTACGGTTGATATGAGATGTAATCTCATTTAAATTGTTTGGCCAGGTTCTGAGCCATAGTTATGAATTGAGAAATTGGATTAGAAATGGAAAATGGAATGAAACATGGACACATTTGTCGTGTAATTGAAATGGGTTATGAGTTAATTTATGTGAGTTAAACATTTATCAAATGCTAATGTTTTAGTTATTGCTCATATTCTGTTTAGCATATCTCTACTGGGCGTTGGCTCACCCTATATGGGACATCATTTTCAAGTACAGGTAACATGCCACCTCCAAGGACGTAGCTTGGAAGGCTTGAGGTTGTTGGACTTTTTTTGTTGTATTACATGTATATCAAGCCAAGGGCTTATTTTGTATAGAGTTAGTACTCTCTTTTTTGTAACCAAGTGTTGGCTTGGAAAGCTATAAGCCCGTAGGACATTTACTTTTATTGTCAACATGTAATACTTTTGGACTAAATACTCTGATGAATAGAAACAAGTTTATTTCTTTTATATTCGTGAATGTCAATATTGTATGTTTTGTGGGTTTATTTGAGGGCGTTACAGCTTGGTATCAGAGCGTACCGGGTTTGAATACTTTGGGTACGTGGGAAGTGATTAGTATCACAATGGGTTTGTCTCCCTTGTTAAAGACCTATGTGTAATGTTATGTGCTTATGGGATAACATGTTTATGTGACTATTTGGGTATGGGGTTTAGTTTCTAGGATGTTGATTGGATCCTCGGGTTTCTGTGAGTCTTGTTGGGAAAGCACTTGATCAATGCTGTTTCTAACCGGAACTCTCGTAACACCTCGGGACTATCATTATCCGGAAATGAAATTCGTAGGTGCTTATGTGATTATGTGCTTACGTGGAGTGAATTACTGTTGTCCATGCTTTAGGACGCGAGTGAGTTAGCTTCGGCACATTTGTGAATGTGCTAACGTTCTTCGTGACCTTTATTAGGATGTTAGGACGAGGACGTGGTGGTAGGCGTGGTAGGCGTGGTAGGCAGGAGATGCCTATACCTGATGAGATTCTGGAGCAGCAAGAGGGTGTTAGTCAGGCCAATGTGGCCGAGCTAGTAGGTCAGCAGGCCATGGGCGCCTTAGCCCGCGAGATGGCAGGAGCTTTGAGGGAGTCCTTGGGCATTCTCAGAGCTGAGAATCAGGTCTAGGCCCACGTTGCTGAGGCAGGGCCTTTTTCTCTGAAGAGGGAGTTTTTCCGATCTAATCCGGATGAGTTTGTTGGGGATCCGAAAGAGCCACTTAAGGCTGATGAGTGGTTGGAGCAGATAACGAAGACGTTTGAGATGCTTGGCATCGAAGATGGGGCTTTGAAGGTGACCTTGGCATCTTTCCAGTTGAAGGGAGATGCGGGTCAGTGGTGGAAGTTCATGAGGGGCCGTGTTGGTGGCACGTGGGAGGCCTTTGTTGGTGCTTTCCAGGAGAAGTTTCTGTCTCCCGCTGTCAGAGAGAAGTTGAGAGATCAGTTCTGCCAGCTTAAGCAGCTGAGTTCTTCGGTGGTCGAGTTTGAGGCCGCATTTACTAGTTTGTCCAGGTTTGCACCTGAGCTAGTGGCGTCTGAGGAACGCCGTTGCCTGGAATTTTAGAAGAAGTTGAGGCACAGGCTCAAGATGAGAGTTAGGGGTTCTATGACCCGGGAATATGGGCGCCTTGTAAATGCTGCAGCCCATATGGAGATTATGATGCAGGAGGAGGAGGATAGGCAGAGAGGCTCCAAGAGGAGTCAGGATGGTCAAGGGGATGGTAGGAGGCAGAGGGGTTCTAACCCTCAGCAGTCCTAGGGTGCTTTTGCTAGATCGACCTTTCCAATGCTGAGTACAGGCTTTGGGAGAGGCGGTCAGGGAGACGTGACTTGTTACAAATGTGGTCAGCTGGGCCACAAGTCTCCAACTTGCCCGCAGAAGGGAGGAGGGCAGAGGGCAGCTTCATCTTCGACTCGACCTCAGAGCTAGAGTCAGGGCAGAGGCCAGCCGCTGTCTTGTTACCAGTGTGGTCAGGCGGGGCACCTGAAGAGGTTTTGCCTGCAGTTGAGTGGCACATCTGGGGCATCTGGGCCGAGGTAGAGTTTTCAGCCTGTTCAGTCAGTACAGGCCTCGAGGGCCAATCAGGGGGCTTCATCGTCCCAGTCTGTGCAGCAGTCTTTTGTTCCGAGAGGTGAGCAGGTAGATCAGGGGCCTTCAGGGCACGTGTATGCTGTTACCGCGCAGGATCTTGTACTGGCTCCATCGGTTGTGAGAGGTACCTTCTTGTTTTGCAACTCGGTTGCCAATGTGTTGATTGATACGTGTGCATCCCATTCTTTTATATCTGCTACATTTACATCTGTTTTGGGGTTGGAGTTGGCGCAGTTAGCATCTCCTATATGTGTTGTGTCACCTGTTGGGGGTGAGTTAATTTTGAAACAAGGGTGTAGAGGGTGCGATATAGAGGTCGCCGACCGCCGGCTTCCATTTTCTTTTGTAGTTATGGCTATGTCGGGTTTTGATGTGATTTTAGGTATGGACTGGCTATTGTCATACCAGGTTGTTATTGATTGTTACCGCCAGAGGGTCACAGTATGTACCTCGAGCGGGGATTGTTTCCATTTCTTGGGGGATCGGGTTGGTAGTGTGTTGCCACTGGTATATGATCCGCGAGGGCGGAGTGAGCTTAGTGGTCTTCTCACTAGCCTTATGAGTAATGAGTGTGATGAGACCGGGGTTGAGTTGCCGAGAGTGGTTTATGAGTACTCAGACGTCTTTCCCGAGGATCTTGTTAGTTTGCCACCTCATCGAGAGATAGAGTTCTCCATTGATTTAGTGCCTGGCACAGCGCCGATTTCTATGGCACCTTATCGTTTCGCCCCGGCCGAGTTGAGTGAGTTGAAGATTCAACTCCAGGAGTTGCTAGATAAGGGTTTTATTTGTCCTAGTGTTTCGCCGTGGGGAGCACCGGCCCTCTTTGCTAAAAAGAAAGATGGTGCCTTGGGACTTTGCATTGATTACCGGAAGTTGAATCGGGCTACGGTCAAGAATAAATACCCTATGCTCCGTATAGATGATTTGTTTGACCAGTTGAAGGGTTCCATTGTTTCTCTAAGATAGACTTGAGATCAGGTTACCACCAGTTGAGGGTCAGGGAGGAGGATATTCCGAAGACGGCATTCCGTACACGGTATGGCCACTATGAGTTTCTGGTGATGCCTTTTGGGCTCACCAATGCACCGGCAGTGTTTATGGATTCGATGAACCGGATATTCTGGGAATTCTTAGATCTTTTTGTAGTCGTTTTCGTAGACGACATCTTGATTTATTCACCTTTGGAGGAAGAGCACGAGGAACACTTAAGGGTGGTTTTTGAGGTTCTTAGAGCCCACAGGCTGTATGCCAAGTTCGGGAAGTGTGAGTTCTGGCTAAGAGAAGTCAAATTCTTAGGCCACGTGGTTTCCGGGGAAGGGGTGTCTGTTGATACATCCAAGATAGAGGCATTGCAGGATTAGGCACAGCCTAAGAGTGTTTTTGAGATCCGCAGTATTCTGGGATTAGCTGGGTATTACCGCCGGTTTGTGAAGGATTTCTCCAGGCTAGCTTCGTCGTTGACTAGATTGACGCAGAAAGGGGTCAAATTTGTATGGAGTGAGACTTGTGAAAAGTCGTTCAAAGAGTTGAAAGTTAGATTGACCACCGCTCCGGTCTTGATTATTCCGGAGAGAGGGTTGGGTTATGCGGTTTATTGTGATACCTCACGAGAGGGCTTGGGTTGTGTGTTGATGCAAGAGAGGAAAGTGGTAGCCTATGGCTCACGTCAGTTGGAAATACACGAGAGGAATTACCCTACACACGACCTAGAGTTAGTAGCAGTGATCTTTGCCCTAAAGATTTGGAGACACTACCTTTATGGTGAGAGGTTCGAGGTGTTCTCGGACCATAAGAGTTTGAAGTATCCGTTTACGCAGAGAGACTTGAATTTGCGGCAGAGAAGGTGGATGGAGTTCATAGAGGATTATGACTTTGAGTTGCACTATCACTCGGGAAAGGCCAATGTTGTGGCCGATGTCCTCAATAGGAAATCCATTAGTGATGTAGCTTGTATAGCCATCCGGGAATGGGAGATGTTGGGTGCACTTGGGGAGTTTGATTTGCTTCTGGGCGAATCCGTTGAGGCAGTGGCCTTATTTTCTGTTGTTGCGTAGCCAACACTTGTGACTCGAGTGTTAGAGGCACAGAGAGGTGACCTTGAGGTAGAGTCCCTTCGAGAGAAGATCTCCAGTGGGAAAGCTGAGAAGGGTTTGTCTGTGTATCCCGACTTAAGTGCGAGATACCGAGACCGCTTGTTTGTACCGAAGTTTTTCCGAGAGGAGGTACTCCGAGAGTTTCACCATTCACGCCTTGCGGTGCATCGAGGAGGCACCAAGATGTATTGTGATTTGGGTCACCAGTTTTGGTGGCGGGGTATGAAGAGAGATGTGGCAGTTTCCGTGTCTAAGTGCCTTACTTGTCAGCAAGTGAAGGCCGAGCATCAGAGGCCAGCGGGTTTGTTGCAACCCTTGCCTATTGCCGAGTGGAAGTGGGAGCATGTCACTATGGACTTCGTTGTGGGTCTTCCGAGGACCCAGCGGCATAGTGATGCTATTTGGGTGGTTGTAGACCGGTTGACTAAGTCGGTGCACTTTATCCCTATGCGCGTGAGAGATTCGGTAGATCACCTTGCCGACTTGTATATTCGGGACATAGTGAGGTTGCACGGGGTCCCAGTGTCGATCATCTCCGATAGAGATCCTCGTTTTACTGCTAGGTTGTAGCAGAGTTTGCAGAGTGCTTTAGGCACTAGACTGACCTTTAGCACGGCTTATCATCCTCAGACTGACGGGCAGTCCGAGCGTACTATTCAGATCCTTGAGGATATGCTTCGAGGTTGCGTCCTTGACTTTAGTGGGACATGGGAGAGGCACTTGCCCTTGGTGGAGTTTGCCGACAACAACAGTTTTCAGTCAAGTATCGGTATGACACCGTTTGAGGCTTTGTATGGCCAACCGTGTAGGTCTCCAGTTTGTTGGGCCGAGATGGGTGATGCACCTTTGTTAGGCCCGGAGTTGGTGAGGGAAACAACGGAGAAGGTTGAGCTTATCCGTAGGAGGCTTGTTACAGCCCAGAGTCGCCAAAAGAGTTATGCCGACCGTAGGAGGAGGCCTTTGGCGTTTGAGACGAGTGATCATGTTTTTCTGAAAATATCACCTAGGCGGAGTTTGATGAGGTTTGGGAAGAGTGAGAAGTTGTCCCCTCGGTTTATTGGCCCTTTTGAGATCCTTGAGAGGATTGGGGAGGTTGCCTATCGTTTGGCCTTGCCGCTGCAGTTGTCCGGAGTGCATGACGTGTTTCATGTTAGTATGCTTCGGAAGTATGAGTCGGATCTGTCCCATGTGCTGGATTGGACCGATTTGGAGGTTGACGAGGATACCTTGTATGAGAAGAGACCGGTTTGGGTCTTGGATTGGCGGGATCAAGTCTTGCGAGGCAAGACCATTCCCTTGGTAAAGGTTTTGTGGAAACATCACGGAGTGGAAGAAACCACTTGGGAACGTGAGTTGGAGGTCCGCGAGAAATATCCGAATATGTTTGTTGATGTGTAATCATATATTGAGAATTTTGTAATATTGATGAACTTTAAGAGCATTGAATATGTCTTAAGTTGTAAAACATTATATATGTTTTGGTTTGTGGAAATATATTTTGAAACTTGCCTTAAAATGGAAGTTAATTTTAACATTTTATATGTTAATGATGTTTTAGAAATACAAATGTATTGTTGGTATTGAATATGTTTTGAGATGCATGTTGATAATGCATGTTGGAGATTATGTGGAAGTTTGCCCCTTGAATAGAGAAGGAATGACCGGTAATGGGTCAAGTTGTTGAATTTTGCATTGTAATAATGTTGGTAATTGAGAAATCATGTTTTTGAAAAACTTGTACTTAATTTCAGGGACGAAATTCTTTAAAGGGTAAGGAGGGGAGGTTATAGCGATCCCGGTTTTCCCTCCATTGTTTAACAGTATTTCGGACTTGGGTTCCGTGGAATTGGTTGTTGTATATGTCTTGTTGTCGTCCTTCGATTCCTTATATTTGAGTTCTAGGATGTATTGGGCGTGTTTTGAACAGGTTGGTTGAGCATTAGTCCCATTCCTTGCTGCCCAGATTTTAGTGGTCCACTCGAGCGGGTCCCTTTGCGCTCGAGTAGAGTTTGCACACTTTCAGCATTTTGTACCTCTGCAAAACTTCTGCAGATGTGTTTTTCATGCTCGAGCGGATTTCTTTACGATCGAGCGGGTCGCGCTCGAGCGGGCCTCTTGGCGCTCGAGCGGGTGTTCAATGTCTGTAAAAGTACTGGAGGAGTGTAATCTACGCTCGAGCGGCTTTTCTTTTGCGCTCGAGCGGGTGTGTTTTGCAGTTGTGTCTTGGCGCTCGAGCGGGCATTTTTGCGCTCGAGCAGGTTCAGTTTTTGTGCTTGACGTTCGAGCATCCTATTCTCCGCTCGAGCGGACTAGTCGTATATCAGATGGCAGCTGGGTGATTTTAAATCACTTTTCACTCTTTTCTTCTCTCTCTTACTTTTCAAGAACCCATTTTTGAGAGCTTCTCTCACTACGTTTCACCTTCTCTCTAGGGTTTGATCTAGTTTGAGTGATCTCCCACCTTTGTCCCTTTGTAAAAAGTGTAGAGATTGTTGAGGGCTACCTATCAATCCAAAAATTTATGGATTTGGAGCACTTTGGGTTTTGATCATCTTCTCCATTTGAGCTCTTCATCTTGAGGTAGGGATTCCTACTCATCTTTATGAGCTTTAACCTAAATGTTGAGCTTTTTGTATAAATAGTTTGATTTGGGAAGTTAGGGTTTGTAATGTGTTATATTGGAAAGAGGCGTTTTATCCTTTTGACTCATTTATGTATATTTGGGGTCTTAAAAAGGGATTATTGTTGTTGTTGATAATATTTGAGCCTTTGGGCCAATATTGAGAAAAAAATGGGAAAATGCCATGTTTGGGTATATTTAGGCCATTAGTGTAATTAATGACATTTGTTATGAAAATATGAAATTGAGTTGGAAATAATGAAATTGGCTCATTATGAGATGAAATGGTGGAGTTGGATTCATTAATCACTCACCTTTAAAAATATTGATAATTTTATTTGTTGGCGCATTTATTATCGGTTTAGAAATAACTGTTTTAGGCTATCGGTGGAGGATAGTCTTGATTGCTGTAGACAATGCATGATGATTAGGCAAACTAAAACTAATCAATTGAATATGTCATCGAATATGACGGTTGGAATAATACATCAAACTTATGTATTGACTGATTGTGTATATGATATGCGTTTATATACATTGTATTGTGTGGGAGGAGATAGGGGATGTACTCCACGGTTTAGGGGAAGATAGGGGATGGACTCCTAAACCGGATATTGTTTGGGAGGAGATAGGAGATGGACTCCATCGATACAGCAAATACGTGTATCTATTGAAGTATTGATACAGCAAATCTGTGTATCATATATGAAGTACGGAAGTGTTTTATTTGAGATTGATACAGCAATTATGTGTATCTATTGTGAATTATGAAGCGTTTAATTTGTGTTGTTATCTCAATTGAAATGGAAGTACGGTTGATATGAGATGTAATCTCATTTAAATTGTTTGGCCAGGTTCTGAGCCATAGTTATGAATTGAGAAATTGGATTAGAAATGGAAAATGGAATGAAACATGGACACATTTATCGTGTAATTGAAATGGGTTATGAGTTGATTTATGTGAGTTAAACATTTATCAAATGCTAATGTTTTAGTTATTGCTCATATTCTGTTTAGCATATCTCTACTAGGCGTTGGCTCACCCTATATGGGACATCATTTTCAGGTACAGGTAACATGTCACCTCCAAGGACGTAGCTTGGAAGGCTTGAGGCTGTTGGACTTTTTTTGTTGTATTACATGTATATCAAGCCAAGGGCTTATTTTGTGTAGAGTTAGTACTCTCTTTTTTGTAACCAAGTGTTGACTTGGAAAGCTGTAAACCCGTAGGGCATTTACTTTTATTGTCAACATGTAATATTTTTGTACTAAATACTCTGATGAATAGAAACAAGTTTATTTCTTTTATATTCGTGAATGTCAATATTGTATGTTTTACGGGTTTATTTTGAGGGCGTTACACAACCAAAAATCCCAAATTCTACTCACCCAACGTAATCTCATACACCACTCCCAAAATGAAAACAAACCAGACAGACTTCATAATATCGAAAAACTAGCAGAAAGAGGAAAAAATCACCTGCAAAATGTGTGTCCAAGAGAGAGAGTAAAGCGTAATGCGGAGTTCGATTCGAGTGCAAGCGACGAACTTGTAACGTTGCTAGGGTTTCAATCGACGAACCTGTAACGAAATAACTCTAGAGGGCGAGAATAATGAGACTCAGAGAAGGGTTTCAATCGATGCTAGGGTTTTCGAATTATGGTATTCAGAGGAGAGGAGTGTTTTCAATCGATGAAATAGAGTGAAGGGAGAGAAACGGTGCAATTGTTTCATATTTCTCGACTTATATGGAAGGGCATTTTAGTCAGTTCATGCTATTTTTTTTAATTGAGGGGCTTTTGGGGCCATTGTTTTATTCTGTGTGCTTCACACAAAATAGGCCCAATGAGAGGGGCTTTTCACCAAAAATCCCCATTTTTAATACCAATAATATAATGCTAACATTTGAGGTGATATATAATTTTTAGTAAATAAATGTAATCATCATTATATTATGAATAAAATTGTATTTGAATCATGAATTGGTAAAGGAATTTGAAAAAAGAAAGGTTATAAGAGAAATATAAATAAAATATAAGCTAAATTTTTTATCCATTTTCCCACATTTTCATTTTCTTTTTAAATCACAATTTAAATTCGTAATCAAATGTGATTTTAAAAGATTTTTTTTTTATTTTTCATAAATGATTTGGCCAATTTTCAAACTGTGCCTAAATAAAGGACCCACAATAATGTTCTTATTTGGTGCTTTATGTCAATAGCAAGCTTGACTACATAAAAAAATATTGGGTTGATTCTTCAGTATTATGGGCTTCGGATCTCCTGTACCCATTCTTCTGTTCCGTTCATCTCAGGCTGCCACATCGTCAATCTTAAAATCATGAATGGGATAGAAGATGTGTACAAAAAATGGGTATAGGAGATCTGAAGCTGGTACTATAGACTTGGAATTATTAGATTGCCCTATTTATCTCCCCACATTTTTCTTTTTCTTTTGTTTTTTAATAATTATATTAGTATACACACACTACTAACATCAGAGAGTGAAATGACTAACTAAGGCCCTGTTTGATTAACATATATAATGTCTTGTTTGATTTTAACGATCAAAGGTAGGATTAGATTAGTAGTAAGAAAAGGCTTATAAAATTACTTTTATTTTGAAAAATTGTGAAATGAAGAAATAATCTAATGAATATAAAATAATTAATAATTTAATCTACTATTGAGGGTTTTAGACATTTCAAGTGCTAGTAAATCATTCTTACTCATCATCAGTGATTCCTCATTTTCCAGTTAATTTTCATAGGGTTTTTTGATTTTCTAAAATTAATAGATTTAATATTGTTACCTACAATAACACATTCACAAAATGATATTTTGAATTAGATTTCTTAACAGATTGGGCTTTCTTCAGACAAAAAATAATAAAATACATAAGCTTTAACTATATTATTAAAAACAAAAAATGATTCAAAAACATAATTTTTATAAATAAAACTAATAAATAATATAATATGATTGTAGACGCGCCCGTGAGCCTCACGCTACAGTTCAGACTCGAATTGTCACGGTTCTAAATCTGAACCAAAGAGTCCAAATCCGGCAAATCGTTTTTGAAAACAGATTTTTTTGTAAAGAAGTGCCAAACATGGACTGCTTTGCCAGATACAAAGTTGCCACCTAAATATTTACTTTTGGGAGAATTTAGGAAACCCTGACTCGTTTGCCTAAGGCCACGTGTCCGTCATCACCAAAGTTGCCTCGGCTCGGGAACTTGGGTACGATTGGGAAAGGTCAGCTATGAGCACCCCCGCTCGCCCGATCCAAAGATCAGCCTCTACTAACCATGATATCGAGTTTTAAAAACGTTATGTGCTCTTATTCCGATTAATTAGCTAATCTTACTATGTGATGCGCAAAACACAAAAGTATAGACTAGATCGCCTAAATTGGAACAACGCATTGCATATCCGTTTGTTCAAAAAATGGTTTTGAAATTTGCTACTCGCGAGTAGGCTAAAATACGGATTTCAACGAGTTGTTCTAACTCAAGCAATCCAACCTTCACCAACAGGCATTCAGGCAAATATGTCACATAAGCACATAGCCACATGGCAAGCATGCTGCCGTGTTAACATTCACACTCATGCGAGATGCTAAAGCATAAAACACTTACAGTGTACTCCAAGCCAAAACAATGAACATGTTAGCAATCAAATGTATGATCCAAGTCCATGTTATATGGCTAATGCATCGCATACAAAATGTCACTAGAATAGGCTCGGCTAATCTATGGATGGCATGTAAAATGCGACAGATAGCATATATTCAAGTTAGATTTGAAATACTATGCAGTTAGCATGATGCGCCGAGCCCAGTGCATGCAAGACAAATGAATGGATGCACGCGTGCATAGCATAAGGTATGCTAAATTAAATATGACCTAATACTAACCATCAAAAGCAGGTAAGTAAAAGGGAGAAAGAAGTGGGGGTTGGAAGACATGCACACACGCACCCACACTTATTACACATTCGGCCTCACTTGGAGGGACCAAAAGAATACACAAATTAATTAACCTATAAGCTAATTAATTAAATTATACAACACTTAACTAATTAACAAATCAATTAAGCTACTGAAAGCAGTAAAAGGCCTCAAGAAGAGGGATGCACGAGTGCTCGGATTGGCTTCACCCGGAAATCCAATGCCATGCACAAGCTGCCTCTGTTTACCCTGCTCTGTTTTTCTGAAAATTGCACAATTCCCAAGGAACACTCTCTGAACATTGTGGAGGGTCACCGGCCAAGGGGGAACACCACCGGCCATAAGTTAATGGTCATCGACCATTTATTGAGCTCTCGGCCATCAATAATTGGTCGATCGGCACTATATTCAGTCGACCGACCAAATTGTCTGCAGAAACCTGCTTTGACAGCAGCAGAGGGCAAAACATGGCATGGCAATGCATTTCAAGAAAATGTATGCACCAACACCCTCCTTATCATGTTCATGACTCAAAGGAGGATGGTCCTCGACCCTCGGACCACCAATCACGCATTTCAATGCGTGATGGCCCAAGATGCCAAGTTGTGCATTTTGATTTCGAATAAAATGCAAACCAAATAAACACAGAAGGCCCAACCTCTATCACTTGATCGAGAGGCAGGGCATGCATGCAAAATGCAACCTAAGCATGTTAGCTAAGTATGCAACATGAGCATACAAGCGAGCAATGTGCACTAGGCACTCAACCTAAGCAAACAAGCATGCAAGGCATGGAACAACTATGCTAAAGACAAGCATACAAGATGCAATTAAAACATGCAAGTGTGCAAGACATATAACATGTTAAACAACTTGACCAAGGAAATGCATGCCAAATGCAAAGTGCTTCAAACATGCCATAACATGCGACAGGCTAAATATGCAAACAACACACAAGGCAAGCATGCGACCACATGCAAGGGAGAGACTTACACCAAGATGGACAGCTCTCTACTAGGTCCAAAATAGTGGCCAAAAGCCAAGGAAATGAGGGCCAAAACCCATACAATCATGCATGCAAACATGGTCCAACACTTAGGCACATAGAAGCAACTTTTAAGCATACTTGAAAGGGGATAAACATGGACATATGGTGAGCATACTAAGCTCTGAAATCATGTTATAAAAGGTGCCACACCAAGTAAACAAGACAAGCCAAGCATGCAACTATGGTCCAAGGCCTAAGGCTCACCAAAGGGGTATTGAACTACACTTAGCAAAGCCAAATATGACATGATTTGAACAACCAAAATCAGAGTTTTAGCATGTTAAAACAGATCCAAAAACACATTGACGTGGCATTCTAGAGGCCTAAACATGACGGCATACGCAATGGCACATTCATGGAGCGTGAAACACAAACCCTCTAAGGCCTTAAAGGAACATCAAATGCAAGCATACGAGCATCCCATGGGAACTGAAATGACATGTTAAGTGGTTCCAAACCACTGAAGTGATGCAAGCAATGCATGCTCAACACTCACACACCCAAGGCTAACAAGCCAAAATGCAAGGTGGCTATACAAGGCATGTCATGGATGGCCAAAACAACCACAAAAAGACCTTAGGCATACTAAAACATGCACAAAAGCTTCACAAAGCTAAGCCAAAACAAGTAAGGATTGTGGTCTAAATGCTAGGCACATGTTAAGGCAATTTCATGGCATTACAAGAAATTGGTGTGTCTAAACCAATTAGAAACAGTGCTATATCATGGCAAAATAAGCACAAATACTAGCTAAGACATGGCCAACATGCACTTAAACAAGATGCTCACACATGAGGCTAAAATGGCCCATATTGAAGGCAACAAGGAGAGGGGATGGCCCTCTCCTTCTTAGGACCTTAAAGCACCATCCCCACCATTGAAATCCCTCTGGATTTCAGTGGTAGGAAGGCCAAGACAAGGTGGTCCCGGAGCTCACCAAAAATAGCACAAAATGGGGGCCAAACAAGACCTAAGAGGGGTCAAACAATCCCAAACACCAAAGCAACCTTAAACAACTATTTTAAGCACTTAAAATCAGAACTTTTATATGTTATACACAAAGTCTAAAAACAGATGCAAGGATGGCTAAAATCCTATGCAAAAATGGGGAATAAAGGGGTAAGTTTCTTACCTTTGAAGACTTTCTTCAAGAACAATGTTCCAGCAGCTTCCTCAAGCTTAGATCAACTCAAGAAGTCCAAGAACAACCCTCTAATGCCTCAGCAACTAAGGGAAGGTGTAATGGTAGGTGTTTGTGCACAAAAGTAAGACTAAACACACCTAAACACACACAAATACAAAGGGAGAGGGAGATATAGAGATAGATAGATACAAGACTCAAACCTTAATCTCAAGACCCTCTGGAATTTCTTGGAACCCTTTAGGAGGGAGGAGAAGGCCTCCCTTTATGGAGAATCACTCTTGCAAAGCTTACAAAACAAGCTAAGCAAGAGTGAAATCCCTCTATACACGTGTATGGAGGAGGTGCAAAGTGGGTGCCAGCTAGCACAGCTGGCACAAAATATCTGCCAAAAGCATATGCACAGTGGTCGGCCAGCCAAAAATGCCAAATTGACCAAATAAATGGTCGACCGACCAAACAGAGTGCCGACCGACTAAACATTTGGCCGATGGCAACAAAACTATGGCTGGTGGCCTCAAGCCATGGCCGGTGAGGTGTGGGGATGGCCAACAAGCCATTCCCTGCCCTCCAAAGCAAAAACACAAGTGTTTGGTGCAAAACCAAACACAAAATAGTCGAGTCGAGAGATCCTAAGGTACGGCGCGTGGCCGAGACCTCCGAGAACTCAAGACAAACACAAACATGGATGATCACTGAGTGTTCAAACGGTGACGTCCAAGTCTTGAGGACAGTCAAAAATGGGGTGTCTACAGTTGCCCCTCTTTGACAGAACTCGAAAGTCATAACAATGACGGGAGTGAATATCAAAGGCCAGAGACGACCCATTATTGATAAGGCCGAAGACTTAGACAAAGCATGCAAGACAATAAAGATATGCGGCCGAAGGTGGGGGAAAATGCAACTGACAATGCACAAAGCCGAGCATAACTTATGATCATGCAAAGGAAGCTGTAACGAAGCATAACATGCGACAGTTTTAAGCAATCAAACACAAATCCAACTACATTACAATGCAGAAAGGACATAAGAGAATTATGTAATTCTCGCTACGTTTCACGCGGAGAATACGATACCTGTCCGGTTTGTCTGGTTGTGCCAGCCTCAAATGAACCGTACATACAATATCGTGCCTGTAAAAAGAGAGAAACTTAACAGGTATAATATTGTTAGCAACATGCATGACAATGCAAGTTAAGACTGCGTGACAATGCAAGTGTAGGAGTGCATGACAATGCAACCTATGCGCAAAATGATATGCAATATTTACAAAACTATGTATAAGCAATGCAAATGATATGCAATGCATTTGAAACATAATCAAACCATAAGCGGTTCAAAACCACACAAATATCATAAAGATGATGGAGATGCAAAGTCCGTCTACTATAGAAAAGCTGCCGACACCCTCAAACCACAATACCAGTAGTGGAATAGGCGCGTACACATGCAGAACTATGAGTTGTGTAGACGGACACAAGGTACAAGTAATTGGGTGGGATGATATAAGTAGGGAAATGACCCGCTAAGGAAAAACCGTGATCCTAAATGCTGGACGCAACAAATTACACTACAATGTAATATATAATGGATAAGGCATGTAGCCAAAACATATCTTGCCTAAGAAAGGCATGGACGCATACAAACCGCGTCTAAACACAGAAATGGTGCCATCACCCTCAAACCACAATACCAGCAGTGGAATAGGCGCGTACACATAATATCATAACTGTGCTTCGACGTGAAAAATATGGGCACATACCAGACCAAGCTCAACATGGAAAGGCGCAAGCCATAGATGGATGTGACGCAGTGAATGCATGCAAGCTACAATGCAATATTTACAATATGCAATGGAATATTTACGATGGAATGCATGTCAATGCAATATTTACAGTGATACATGACATATGCATGTTTGTTTTTTGTTTTGTTTGTTTTTTTTTTTTGAAAATGCATAATAATGCAGATGAAATTGAACGCGTGAAAATGCATGTCTTTTCGAAATGCATGACAATGCACATGAGTAGCGCATAACAATGCGAGTGAGGGATGCATGACAATGTAACCTAGGATAAACCCACCAAGAGTCGTTCGGGCACGACAAACACCAAAGGACTTGCACCTTCAGAGGATTTAAGGTCTCCTAAACCGAAATTAAAATGCATAACAATGCAAGTATGATAAGCATGACATTGCAACCTACCAAAAAGCCGTTCGGGCACGACAAACACCAAAGGACTTGCACCTTCAGAGGATTTAAGGTCTCCTAGACCGAAATTAAAATGCATAACAATGCAAGTAAAGCTGCGTGACAACGCAAGCTGAGTGGGAAGCATAACAATGCGACTCGGGGTAGGCATAACAATGCTATGAAGACATAAACACATGTAAGTGAAGAACACGCGACAACGTGCACAATGTGTGAAGATGTAGACACATGTAAGTAAAACAAACGCGACAACGCATACAATATGTATAAAAAGGAACTTGAACACATGTAAGTAAAGCATAACGTGACAACGCATACAATGTGTATAAAAGGAAACTTGAACACATGTAAGTAAAGCATAACGCGACAACGCATGCAATGTGTACAAAAGAGAACTTGAACACATGTAAGTAAAGCATAACATGACAACGCATGCAATGTGTATAAAAGGAAACTTGAACACATGTAAGTAAAGCATAATGCGACAACGCATGCAATGTGTATAAAATGGGACTTGAACACATGTAAGTAAAGCATAACACGACAACGCATGCAATGTGTATAAAAGGAACTTGAACACATGTAAGTAAAGCATAACGCGACAACGCATGCAATGTGTATAAAAGGGGACTTAAACACATGTAAGTAAAGCATAACGCGACAACGCATGCAATGTGTATAAAAGGGAACTTGAACACATGTAAGTAAAGCATAACGCGACAACGCATGCAATGTGTATAAAAGGAACTTGAACACATGTAAGTAAAGCATAACGCGACAACGCATGCAATGCGTATAAAAGGAACTTGAACACATGTAAGTAAAGCATAACGCGACAACGCATACAATGTGTATAAAAGGACGCGTAACGTGCGCGACAATCACAGTTAGAACAAAGCAATGCAATACAACATAATTGAAGCGATTTGTGGAATTCGTAAGATAGAAAAGGATATGGGAAGGGATGATCCTCGCACGTATTCGAGTGCTACGCACAGAAGACACGGCACAGAGACCGGTTAAGCTTCGGAAATGGATTTTCTTGCACTGTGTTGAGCAATGGAGGCCCCAAACCACATCAAAGACCCAAACAAAGGTGTAGGAGGTTCATCGGCCATCTGGGGAGATCATCGGCCATCCATCGGCCACAAAACAAGGCCATCGGCCAAATATTTGGCCGACCGGCCAACAATGTGGCCGACCGGCTAAATATGCCTGTATCGAGGCAGTTTTGACATTTCAACCGTGGGTCTTTAAATATAGGGCTTGAAGCCCTATTTTTCCACTTTCCACAAACTCGAAAACTCTTGCCCTCTCTCTCTAGGTCATTTCCCAACCTTCTATCCTCGCTTTTCCTTGGTTTTAGAGCCCGTTTCGACGTTCGATTCGCCAAACCCTCATCGTTTCGCACGTTTTGAACCGAATAAATCTTTGTTTCGGTGTCTTTTTCTCGATTTCTGCCACTCGGGGTTTGTTTCCCTCGAGTTTTCCTCGATCTTTGTGCCTTTTTTGCACCCTGACCTTTCCGACCATTTTTCACCCTCCCGGGGTTGACTTTTTGGTTGACTTTTCATACTCTCTCCCGATTTTCCACATTTCTGGCTATTTTCGCATCATTCTCGAGATGGTGGACGACATTCCAGGCGGTGGGGATGTCCCGGAGATAGATATGGACCCAGAGGCCCAGCTCTTGCCGCTTCACATCCGGCCGTTTGATCCGGCGGCCTCCAGACCAGCGATTCATGTGCTGCCTCCTGACGGACTTCACCAGTTCAGAAGTTTTGACAGGGGGGTGCCACCAGAGCTGCTTCTGCGCAAGCCAGAGATGCACCTTTCATACGGCGCTTCCGAGGTATATTCTTTCCCGTTTTATTTTTTTGTAAAGTAGAATACCTAACTGCCATAGTCAATTCTGCCTTTAACTGTTTGATTCGGATACACCGATATACTATATGCTGTAGTTAATTGTGAACACACCTGCATTCGGTATCTGTTTGAATTGGAACACGCACACACACTGTATTTTCCCTAAACCACTCAAACACCCTGATACATCATACACTGTAGTTCATTGCGAGCACACCGGCACCCAATGTCCGTTTGAATCTGAACGCATGTACACACGCTCTATCTGTACTGAACCACTCAAATACACTGACACATCATATGCTGTAGTTCACTGCGAGCACACCGGCACCCGATGTCTGTTTGAATTTGAACACGTGCACACACGCTATATCTGTACTGAACCACTCAAACACACTGACACATCATATGTTGTAGTTCACTGCGAGCATACCGGCACCCGATGTCCATTTGAATCTGAACACGTGCACACACGCTGTATTGTTACCAATTCTGAATGCTCTTCAAAACTATATATTGAATATTGCTTCGCAACTGTTTGCTTTTAAATACAGGGGGATTCCCATGCCTTCCGGGGGTATGGGAACGTCGCCGCCCGAGATTGGTACATGGAGCTACCGGACGAGGTCCGCCGTATTGTTGATCAGGCCGGCTTCGGTACTTTCTGTAGGGGACTCTCGCGCCTTACTGCGAGTAGGACTTTGCTTGCCGCTCTGGTGGAGAGGTGGTAGGACACCACCGATTCCTTCCACTTCTCTGCCACGGGAGACATGACGATGACTCCCTTCGATTTCTCGATGCTCACCCGCATCGGGGTAGGGGGTGATCCGATCCCCTTTGATACTGATATGGACGAGTGGGATGCCGCTCAACTGTACCTGCTTGGCACTTAGCCACCCCTTGCTTGGGCAGGATTTGTCAGATATTCGTGGTTCGAGGACCACTTCAGGATTCAGCCAGCCTTAGCTCAGGAGGCACAGATGACTCAGGAGGAGGCGGAGCGGTATGCACGCGGCTTCCTTATGTTTCTGTTAGGGACGACCATCTTCGCCGACCGGGTGAACACCGTGCCCCTCTGTTTGTTGAGCGCTCTGGTGGACGTGACCAGGATCCGTCTTTATGACTGGGGTGGCGCAGGCTTGGCCACCCTCTATGGCTATATGAGTTCATATTTTCGCCTCAGCAGACAGCTGCTCGGAGGCTACTGGCAGGCTTGGGAGGTACATTTTCTTCTCTGTTTTATATTTCTGCTTTACATTATCTGTACTCTGTACACTGTACACACTGCGCATCACACTTCATATACTGTACACACGGCACACATATAATCTATTTCATCAGCTGCACACATCTGCACAATACTTCATATACTGCACAATCTGCTGCCAACTGACTGTATACTGCACACACTGTACACTCTGCACAATACACAATACACGGCTCTGCCATTTCTGCTTTATTCTGCATTCTGCTTTATCTGATAAGCACATTGGTATTTGCCCTGCAGTTGTGGGTCTACACCTACTTCCCGAGGCTTGCCCCAGTACCCGACGAGAAGACCCCTCTCGATGTTCCATTCTCCCGATGCTTCGATGTGAGGTGTGTGCGAAGACCACGGGAGTCTTTCATATTCTTCCGTCGCTACTTCAACACCATCACTGCCGCAGAGGTATTTTAGAACTTGCGGTCCATTTAAGCTTCACTTTACATTATTCTTTCGATAACAATAGATAAACAACTGTGTATCATTTGCAGGTTACCTGGCAGCCTTGGGCTCCATTGCCAGCCGCAGTTCGGGAGCGGTATGCAGGCGCTGAGGAGACTGCCCGATTTAGGATTCTGTTAGAGGGCCCAGTCTGTCGGGCTTGGTATCTGGGTGAGCGCTTCCTGCGCCAGACGCTGGGTTTACCAGAGCAGATAGTTCCAAGTCCGCCCCCTGTCCATATGAGGGACACCGAGAGGTTCACCCTTGAGGAGATAGCCGATTATACGATCGGCTGGGATGCTGAGGGCTTCAGGGGCGAGGGCGACTATACAGAGTACGTCCAGATCGGCTGGGATGCTGAGGGCTTCAGGGGCGAGGGCGACTATACAGAGTACCTCCAAACCTACATCATGCGGCCTTTGAGCAGTGGCTGTCGAACTGAGAGAGAGAGGCCAGTGGCATCGGCGGCTAGGGCAGGCGCGGGAGCAGGAGCGCCGAGGGTGGCTCGGGTCCGTGGCAGGAGTGGGGCCTAGAGAGAACGGGGGGCTAGTTGGCCAGCACTGCCCACGATGATGACATGCTGAGGGTAGGGTGGGGAGACCTATCAGATCCCCTTAGCACCCCCTTCGGCTGATGACGAGTTAGTCGGGTTTTACGACTTGCGCCCGGTATGTACTATTACATTTTGCATCTTGCATTGTCATTCCATTTCATTTGATATTTCACAGAATACTGATGCTTCTAACACTTTTGCAGGCTTCCTCCTAGTATACTCGCCAGTCCCTGGAGTTGAATGCCTCCATGATGGGGATGCTACAGCGGAGCTTCGACCTGCTGGCCATTTATAGTATTCCGGTATGTTCTTCTGACCACAGTCTCAAACCATACATAAACTGTTTCACATAATCTGATGCATCGCACTGTCTACACAACACTCGATACACGACCCTCACGGCATCTGATACACTGTAGCCCACAGACTGTTCACAGCATTACTCACGGCATTCATACACTGCACTCAGTCACTGCATTCTGTACCGACACACTATACACAGCATTCATACACTGTACTCATACACTGCATTTTGGACTGATACATTGCTCACAATAGTCATACACTGTACTCACACACTGTATTCAGCATTCATTCCCTGCTTTGTGTAGCATATTGATGCGTTTGCCATTTGTACTTTTTTGCCTCCATTCCAGATGTCGGCCGCAGGAGGTGCTCCAGCCGGGCCTTCCGTTCCTGCTCGAGGGGGAGGGCGAGGTGGCACAGTATTCCCCCGCACCAAAGTGGGGCGCACTCATGTTAGGAGTAGCTCTCGAGCACCGATCCCAGACGATGACGAGTCCGAGGCAGAGACGGAGGCGGAGGCATCTGAGGAGGAGACCGGAGACGACTTGGACTCGGGCTCAGATGATGGTGTTGATGATGACGCTCCTGGACCTTCGTCCAGGAAGAGGACGAGGACAGACTCTCAGGCCTGAGATGATCTATGCTGATCTAGTTTTTTGTTGCTTTTCTTCTTTTTCTTTTTCTTTTCCTTTTGCTGGTAGCTTGAGTACCTTGTACTGCCGCAGGCAGGTTTTATTTTCTTCGAAACTTTGTACTTGAAAAGATGATGAAATGAAGCAAACTTTTTTTCTGAAAAAGTCTTGCATTTGTGTATTTCATATATCGCATCGCATCGCATCGCATCGCATCATATTACACAACAATGTAAATGAGATTAATCTTTTGTCCTTAAAATAAAACACTTGTATTGTAATAACCAGATATTGAACCAGCTAATGACAAAACAACTCATATAACCCACTGCTCATTCTGAACACACAGCCCATAACACAGTGCTTGGTTTACTCTGCATACAGCCTATACACACAGTTCGTACAACGCACTGCTTATTCTGAACACACAGCCCATTCTGAACACTGCTCATTCTGAACTCATAGCCCACAACAACATATTACCCATTCTGGATACACGGTTTATTCTGAACTCTGCAGAATTTGAAACACACTCAGATGCTCCAAAATTTCTCGCTTCGCAGTCCGGAACCCCAAAGCTTCAGATAGGTCCTGGTTCTACTGTTTGACATGTCCTGGGTTAAACCCTGCGGTTGTTGAAAAAAACCAATCTTACTTCATACAAATGTGAATGGCACAGCACTCTGAGCACAAAATGATTTGAGGAGAGGGTTTCCAACCGGGTATTGAGCCTACGACTGAACACAGCATGCTACGACTCAACCAAAGGTATACAACCTAAACACAATGAGACATGCTCGGAACTGACCCAAAACAAGAGTTAAGGTAAACAAAACAAAAGACACGACACACAGACGCGTTATAAAAATGAGAGACTTCTCAGATCACGAGGAGCCAGTTTCTCCGGGTATTATTTCCCACCCTCTTCCTATTTGTGATTCTCGCATCACTCGGCCCTCAGGCTCGATTTTTCTCTCAAAACCCTTTTGCTCACTTTTCTCTCGACTTACACCTCTCTATTCTTCACTCTCTCATTTTTCATCCCTCCCCAGATATGGTCGGTGAATAAACAAGAGGTTGTGGGTTCATGCCCAATGCTGTTAGCTCGCAGCTATTTCCTCCGGTGACGTTTAGTCGATGTTCCTGAAAAGGGAGTGGAGTATCTTGATCCATTTCGGTTCGTGCTTCGCACTCGGCTCGATACCTCGTTGCTCGGAGGTTGAGAGAGCCTTCAGTCCTTTAATGACAGCTTCAGTTGTGCCCTTTTTGGCAAGTATGCTGGCGATGGGGGAAAGACAGGAAGCCTGACTCAACTGTGCCCCTATTTCATCATTTTGACCATTTTTTTGTTTTGGTTTTCTATTAAAACAATTTTGACCGAAATGAGAGTTAGATTAACATACTTGTTCGATTTTCTGATTTTAAAATCATGCAAGTCAAGATATGAGCACCGAAAAATTTCCTTTTTTGGGTCCAAGAAAATGGTCCAGTTTTGGAAAAGATGGAATAATTTTCAAGAAAATAGTCAACCTCAGTAAAAAATTCTAAAAATCTATTTTTGCAAACGGCCATTGCTCGACGAGCACGGAACCTACTCTCGAGATGCACAACCTCGAATCGCAGGTAATGGAAAATTGCCTCTTGTTCCAAAGGGCACAGCACGACAACGGAAAGTTGCCCCTGGTTTGGATGGCGACTCATGGCAACGGAAAGTTGCCCCTTGTCTGGATAACGCCGCAGCATACTGTAAACAGTCCTCATTAGTGATGATTGCAACCGAACTCTCGGATACAGAGAAGACGAAGATGGTCAAAACCAATATATGGACACAGTCACATTGAAAGTGCGTGGGGCTGGACTTCAGAATGAAGTTGCCTACGTATCCCAAACATGGGAATCAAGCCTTACGTAGTTCCGGTTGTGTCACAACCGAACTATCGGATTCAGAAAAGGCAAGGATGATCAAAACCATTACATGGACACACTTGATTTGGAAGTGTTTGTGGCTGGACTTCAGGATGAAGTTGCCTATGTATCCCAAACATGGGAATCAAGCCTTACGTAGTTCCGGTTGTGTCACAACCGAACTATCGGATTCAGAAAAGGCAAGGATGATCAAAACCATTACATGGACACACTTGATTTGGAAGTGTTTGCGGCTGGAGTTTAGGATGAAGTTGCCTACGTATCCCAAACATGGGAATCAAGCCTTACGTAGTTCCGGTTGTGTCACAACCGAACTATCGGATTCAGAAAAGGCAAGGATGATCAATGGTGCTGGGTCACCTTTCCGGGTTTTCGGCCCAGCGAGCCTCTCAAAGGGTAAAAGTGTAACAAGTCCATGCCAAATGGTTTTAGGATCTCGAAGCCATCCGTATCCAGGAGGGTGGCTGTTGTATTGACTTGCAGAAGGATCCATCTTCGGCTCTTCGAGCACATCGGAAATTTTTGCCCCTAATTCGAGGAGTGCTCCTGTTCGATCTTCGCAAGCTTCTTCTGATGAGGTTTGATCTTCTTGATCTGACTTTCTTGGCCTCTTGTTCGAGGGCTGCTTCAAATTTGGCCACGCAGGCCTCATGTTGTAGTTGACCGTTGAACATTCTGAACTAAGGTTCAAGGTTTGAAAGCTAGGGCTCAAGTCTTGAGGCTGAGAGCGATCCTAAGCTGCACAATCTCAAGAGCGATTCCACACAGGTCTTCGTAGGACTACGCAAAACATTTTATTTTTGAAATTTTTTTAAGAAAGCGACAAATTGCTCGCGCTGAAGATAGTGCGAAACCAATCTGGATCAAGCCAGGGTCCTTCTCAGTACTCACGTTTACAAACATGATTTCAATCATTAAGGGTGTAGCACGCCTTTCTTTCTCTCAATTTGATCAAAATTTTGCAAATCCCGAGGAATTCCTTCCTCTTCGTTTTCATCACCACAGTGTTTAAAAAAAGTTTTGAAAAACTTAGGTCATTACAATGAATTCGAGGTGTAGAAGAGAAGGTAAGATGTACTGCCGTTTCATTCGAATTTTCTGGCACAACTAGCTCAAAGTAGCAATAAGCATGGAAACATGATAGCTGCAGCTGTTTCATTCAGATTTCCTGGTTTACAACTGGCTCCACAGCAGAGACAGACTCAAAAGAAAACAAAAGGGGAATTACAAGACAAAACGGTGTTCGAGGCAACAACCCCAGAATTACCTGACATTCTATACAATGGGACTAACTCGACACAACAAAACAGACCCTTAAGAAAAAGGACCGACTCAAGAGAATGAGACAGACCCAAAACAAAACAAAGAACTGACTCGACACCCAAGCCAGAAATTACAAAACTGCATTCACAAATGCTCCCAACAGTGCGTGCCAAATGCCACATCTGAAATACACCGAGCGCCGCCCGCAGGTGGTTCAACCCCTAATCACATACTCACAGTATCCTCGAAATCCAACAATTCAGCGGTGACAGACTTTGCTGAGGTGGGTGGGAGGATGACCTCATTGTCAATCAAATCTTGCACTTCGTGGCGAAAGCGAAAACAACCGTCGGTGCTGCTGGTGGTACGCACAGTACAAGGCAGCATCATGTGTGAGAAGAAGGTTCTTCGGGAGAGGCCGAGGTTCGAGGGGTTTAAGATGCCCCTTTTTAGCCAAAATTTGAAATGCCCTAGACAAAGGCATATCGAGGGCATGAAAGACTCTGTGCCCTCGAGGTAGATACTTCGAAGTCTGAGGGTTCTTGCTAGACGCACTAGCGAAAGGGTCGGCAGGCACTGCCTTGGCTTTCTGATCTTTTCCCGGTGCAGGGTTGGGGACGGAAGGAACTGTTCTGGCGTGACGAGGCCTATCTCGATTTTTCGCCTGGCTTGAACTGCCTTTGGTTGGAGTGGGGAAAGCATCATCCACAGTCTTAGCCATGACTGCGAATACTTGTTGCTTATTCATTCCCCCGGCTTTCAAAGCCTCGACGGCCCACATCAGTTGTTCAACGGGATCAGCATGATCGAGGGTTTGGGTTGCTACATCGGAGCAAAACCCGGTTGTTGTTGACACGTCATTGCTATAGCTTGAAACAACCTCAGGTTGGCTGAGCTCGATCACAATTCCCCCCAGTAGTGGGGACTCCTGCGGTATGAAGTTCCCGACATATGGTGCAGCTAGTGGCGAAGCCGACATTTCGTAAGCGAGATCCGCCACAGACCTCTGGAGGTCACCAATCATTCCCCTCAACTCGAACGTGGTGGGCTCACGACCTTGAAACAACTGGGGCTTCCAGATCGGGTGCACAGCAAGCGACCTGGGCATATGTGGTATTTTGACATTAGTCTCGTCCCGCGAGATGGTTCCTCGGTCCAGTGCGGCTGCCATAACCACAATCTCCTCTGAACTTTGCATCATCATAAGTCCGTTGAACTTGAACGGTGACTGACGGATCAGATAGCTGTCTTGCCTCAGCAAAGAAGAACACTGGCTATTCTGAACTAACTCTCTGAACTGAAAGAGAAAACACGCAGCGTTTCAGCCCAATCAGAACAGACACAAGCATAGCTTAATAACTGTACTCTACTACCGATCACTGTTCCACAGAACCACTGCCCCAAAACTGAGTCTGATACCCGTAGATATAACTGATTCCCCAAAACATTGATACTGACGCCCTTAGGCCTGGTACTAAACTTGCAAACTGATATGTGCATTCCAGTAAAGACACGCTCTAAAAGCACATAGCAAGCAAGTGAGAGCCAAAACACCCCTATGTTGGGGTAGGGTTTCCCTGTCCTAGTTTCGTCAAGAACTAGGGTTTCACTACGCACGCAGCGGTTTCAAACAACCTATAATCGGGTAAGCAACCTGTCCTAGTTTGGAATGGTCACTATGGATTCTGAATATGTACTAGGTTGAATGGTCAAAAAGGGTGCCCCAATGCAAATCGGGGTTTGTGTTCCCATCGTGGCAGAGCCCGTAACCGGTCAACCTTATGGCACGCAGCCTCAGGCTAACCGCTTAGGAATAGCAGATGGCAAACACGGTGTCCTAGGCACACCAATGCACATGCAATGCAAAGAAACACATAAGTGTAATCAAAACAAGATATCATGAGTTTGAGTCAAGTTCTCTAACTCCCCAACAAAGTCGCCAGAAACTGTAGACGCGCCCGTGGGCCTCACGCTACAGTTTGGACTTGAATTGTTACGGTTCTAAATCTGAACCAAAGACTCCGGATCAGAGTCCAAATCCGGCAAATCGTTTTTGAAAACATATTTTTTTTGTAAAGAAGTACCAAACATGGACTGCTTTGCCAGATACAGAGTCGCCACGTAAATATTTACTTTTGGGGGAATTTAGGAAACCCTGACTCGTTTGCCTAAGGCCACGTGTCCGTTATCACCAAAGTTACCTCGGCTCGGGAACTTGGGTACGATTGGGGAAGGTCAGCTATGAGCACCCCCCGCTCGCCCGATCCAAAGATCGGCCTCTACTAACCATGATATCGAGTTTTAAAAACGTTATGTGCTCTTATTCCGATTAATTAGCTAATCTTACTATGTGATGCGCACAACACAAAAGTATAGACTAGATCGCCTAAATTGGAACAAAGCATTGCATATCCGTTTGTTCGGAAAATGGTTTTGAAATTTACTACTCGCGAGTAGGCTAAAATACGGATTTCAACGAGTTGTTCCAACTCAAGCAATCCAACCTTCACCCACAGGCATTCAGGCAGATATGTCACATAAGCACATAGCCACATGGCAAGCATGCTGTCGTGTTAACATTCACACTCATGCGAGATACTAAAGCATAAAACACTTACAGTGTACTCCAAGCCAAAATAATGAACATGTTAGCAATCAAATGTATAATCCAAGTCCATGTTATATCGCTAATGCATCGCATACAAAATGTCACTAGAATAGGCTCGGCTAATCTATGGATGGCATGTGAAATGCGACAGATAGCATATATTCAAGTTAGATTTGAAATACTATGCAGTTAGCATGATGCGCCGAGCCTGGTGCATACAAGACAAATGAATGGATGCACGCGTGCATAGCATAAGGTATGCTAAATTAAATATGACCTAATACTAACCATCAAAAGCAGGTAAGTAAAAGGGAGAAAGAAGTGGGGGTTGGAAGACATGCACACACGCACCCACACTTATTACACATTCGCCTTTACTCGGAGGGACCAAAAGAATATACAAATTAATTAACCTACAAGCTAATTAATTAAATTATACAACACTTAACTAATTAACAAATCAATTAAGCTACTGAAAGCAGTAAAAGGCCTCGAGAAGAGGGATGCACGCGTGCTCGGATTGGCTTCGCCCGGAAATCCAATGGCATGTATAAGCTGCCTCTGTTTACCCTACTCTGCTTTTCTGAAAATTGCACAATTCCCAAGGAACACTCTTTGAACATTGTGGAGGGTCATCGGCCAAGGGGGAACACCACCGGCCATAAGTTAATGGTCATCGACCATTTATTGAGCTCTCGGCTATCAATAATTAGTCGATCGGCATTATATTCAGTCGACCGACCAAATTTGTCTGCAGAAACCTATTTTGACAGCAGCAGAGGGCAAAACATGGCATGGCAATGCATTTCAAGCAAATGTATGCACCAACACCCTCCTTATCATGTTCATGACTCAAAGGAGGATGGTCCTTGACCCTCGGACCACCAATCACGCATTTCAATGCGTAATGGCCCAAGATGCCAAGTTGTGCATTTTGATTTCGAATAAAATGCAAACCAAATAAACACATAAGGCCCAACCTCTATCACTTGATCGAGAGGCAAGGCATGCATGCCAAATGCAACCTAAGCATGTTAGCTAAGTATGCAACATGAGCATACAAGCAAGCAATGTGCACTAGGCACTCAACCTAAGCAAACAAGCATGCAAGGCATGGAACAACTATGCTAAAGACAAGCATACAAGATGCAATTAAAACATGCAAGTGTGCAAGACATATAACATGTTAAACAACTTGACCAAGGAAATGCATGCCAAATGCAAAGTGCTTCAAACATGCCATAACATGCGACAGGCCAAATATGCAAACAACACACAAGGCAAGCATGCGACCACATGCAAGGGAGGGACTTACACCAAGATGGACAGCTCTCTACTAGGTCCAAAATAGTGGCCAAAAGCCAAGGAAACGAGGGCCAAAACCCATACAATCATGCATGCAAACATGGTCCAACACTTAGGCACATAGAAGCAACTTTTAGGCATACTTGAAAGGGGATAAACATGGACATATGGTGAGCATACTAAACTCTGAAATCATGTTATAAAAGGTGCCACACCAAGTAAACAAGACAAGCCAAGCATGCAACTATGGTCCAAGGCCTAAGGCTCACCAAAGAGGTATCGAACTACACTTTGCAAAGCCAAATATGACATGATTTGAACAACCAAAATCAGAGTTTTAGCATGTTAAAACAGAGCCAAAAACACATTGACATGGCATCCTAGAGGCCTAAACATGACGGCATACGCAATGGCACATTCATGGAGCGTGAAACACAAACCCTCTAAGGCCTTAAAGGAACATCAAATGCAAGCATACGAGCATCCCATGGGGACTGAAATGACATGTTAAGTGGTTCCAAATCACTGAAGTGATGCAAGCAATGCATGCTCAACACTCACACACCCAAGGCTAACAAGCCAAAATGCAAGGTGGCTATACAAGGCATGTCATGGATGGCCAAAACAACCACAAAAAGGCCTTAGGCATATTAAAACATGCACAAAAGCTTCACAAAGCTAAGCCAAAACAAGTAAGGATTGTGGTCTAAATGCTAGGCACATGTTAAGGCAATTTCATGGCATTACAAGAAATTGGTGTGTCTAAACCAATTAGAAACAGTGCTATATCATGGAAAAATAAGCACAAATACTAGCTAAGACATGGCCAACATGCACTTAAACAAGATGCTCACACATGAGGCTAAAATGGCCTATATTGAAGGCAACAAGGAGAGGGGATGGCCCTCTCCTTCTTAGGACCTTAAAGCACCATCCCCACCACTGGTGGCCCTGGAGCTCACCAAAAATAGCACAAAATGGGGGCCAAACAAGGCCTAAGAGGGGTCAAACAACCCCAAAAACCAAAGCAACCTTAAACAACTATTTTAAGCACTTAAAATCAGAACTTTTATATGTTATACACAAAGTCTAAAAACAGATGCAAGGATGGCTAAAAGCCTATGCAAAAACGGGGAATAAAGGGGTAAGTTTCTTACCCTTGAAGACTTTCTTCAAGAACAATGTTCCAGCAGCTTCCTCAAGCTTAGATCAACTCAAGAAGTCCAAGAACAACCCTCTAATGCCTCAGCAACTAAGGGAAGGTGTAATGGTAGGTGTTTGTGCACAAAAGTAAGACTAAACACACCTAAACACACACAAATACAAAGGGAGAGGGAGATATAGAGATAGATAGATACAAGACTCAAACCCTAATCTCAAGACCCTCTGGAATTTCTTGGAACCCTTTAGGAGGGAGGAGAAGGCCTCCCTTTATAGAGAATCACTCTTGTAAAGCTTACAAAACAAGCTAAGCAAGAGTGAAATCCCTCTATACACATGTATGGAGGAGGTGCAAAGTGGGTGCCAGCTAGCACAGCTGGCACAAAATATCTGCCAAAAGCAGATGCACAGTGGTCGGCCAGCCAAAAATGCCAAATTGACCAAATAAATGGTCGACCGACCAAATAGAGTGCCGACCGACCAAACATTTGGCCGATGGCAACAAAACTATGGCTGGTGGCCTCAAGCCATGGCCAGTGAGGTGTGGGGATGGCCAACAAGCCATTCCCTGCCCTCCAAAGAAAAAACACAAGTGTTTGGTGCGAAACCAAACACAAAATAGTCGAGTCGAGAGATCCTAAGGTAAGGCGTGTGGCCGAGACCTTCGGGAACTCAAGATGAACACAAATTTGGATGATCACCAAGTGTTCAAACGGTGACGTCCAAGTCTTGAGGACGGTAAAAAATGGGGTGTCTACAATGATATTTTGTGCAATTATAACTACCATCAGGTGTTTTTCGCTTGAAACAAAGGGCTAAAAAATGACATATCAATTCATATGAATTTTTTCAATAAAATTATACATATATAGCATTATTCTTTGTGAAAATCTTCCAAAATTTTGTACATCATTATTGAGGAAAGGGATGGACATATGTGTACTGGAAGAATTGAAGAAGGAAGTTTCTTACAAGATGTTCATTGGTGCAAACCCTCTCATCTCAATCAATATAATAAATAAATTAATGGGGTTGGATTCGCTCAAGTTAGCCATTCAACTTGAGAGAATAATTGGGCTTAATAAGTTCGTTTTGGGTTCAACCTTGTTAATCTAAACTGTTGCTTTTTAAGATTTGTTAAGTAGATTATTTTCGTAAAAAATCAAAATCATCGAACATAGATAGTTATATATTTGAATCACATTTGTCTTACAAAAATAGTCAACAAATATAATTTCAAGAATAATCATCTATCTTTTTGTAATATAAATATTATTCAAACATATAGCAATTGATGTGCGATCACCGTAATGAATTTTATATTCAACGAATCTTAAAAAGTGAGCAATTTGAATATTTTATCAAGATCAATCCCAAAACGGAGGCACCAAACCCGAATTATTCTATTAAGTTAAATGACTAACTTGAGGAAATTCAAATCGTAAATTAATAATTGAAAATTAACTGAAAGAAAAACTGAAAGCTCTTGTCACTATATTAATCTTATAATTTTCAACTGACGCTTGGTTCTTTGAAATTTCATCTCATATTTAGTGGATGATTTGGTCCTCGAATATAAAGACAATATATAAGATGATAAATTACTTTTAGTAAATAAATGTAATTAGTATTCAGTATCGTATTATTGAAGTAACGAGTCTCAAGACTTGCTCATTTTTATTACTAATAATATAATGCTAACATTGAAGGTGATATATAATTTTTAGTAAATAAATGTAATCATCATTGTATTATGAATAAAATTGTGTTTGAATCATGAATTAGTAAGGGAATTTGAAAAAAGAAAGGCAAATATAAAAGAAATATAAATAAAATATAAGCTAAATTTTTTATCCACTTTCTCACATTTTCGTTTTCATTTTCAAATCACTATTTAAATTCATAATCAAATATGATTTAAAAAGATTTTTTTCTTATTATAAATGATTTGGCCATTTTCTAAACAGTGCCTGAATAAAGGACCCACAATACTGTTCTTATTTGGTGCTTTATGTCAATAGCAAGCTTGACTAAATAAAAAAAATGGGTGTTGATTCTTCGGTATTATGGGCTTCGGATCTCCTGTACTGTGATGACTGGTTTCATTTTTGTGTCGCTTCACTTTTGTTTTCTTTGGGTTTGCGTTGTCCGGAAGTCTTTCTCAAATTGTTTCTCATTCTTGTTTATTCAGTGTCGATTCTTCACTTGTTCCGAAGAGTGCAGGGTCAGGTCCGGAGTGCCCAGGGATCGAACCAGAAATTTTTGGGCTGCTGGGCCAGGGCCGCACATACGGGGGGAGGCCGCACGTGCGGGGAGAGGGGAGGTTCTGAGGGTTGCACACTACCTAAAAGGCAGGTGCGGGCTGAGGTGCGGCAGGGCCACTACACGTGCGGGGGTGAGGGCCACACATACGAGGAGGGCGCTCTGCACGTGCGAGGATGGGTGCTCCGTACGTGCGGGGATGGGCGCCGCACGTGCGGCAATCTGGGCAGCCCGAAACTCTGTTTTTTCTCTCTTTTTGGCCGTGTGTGTATCACTTTTTAGACATTTCCCTCTCACTCTAAACCCTATTTTTCTCCTTCTTCTCTCTAAAAAACCTCCCCAAACATTAAAAATTTTTTATCTTTGCAATCCCTTGGATCTAAGTTCATCATCATCTCTCCCTCTCAAGCTTTGGAGATCAAGAGCTAGAGCTTCACTTGTTGTGGTGGAAATCAAAGCTCTCTCATCCTTGATTCTAGGGTTTCTACTCCATTTCTTCATCAAGCTTTGAGGTAGGGTTTCCTTTGAGTTATATATATATATTTGTGTAAGTTTTTAGTTGATTTGGTGAGCTTCTCTTGTTATTTTCGAAAATGGGTTTGATGGCTCAAGAAATTGATGATTTTGTAGAATAAACTCTAATTTGTGTTCTTTTAAAGATTTTATTGAAATTTTAGACAACATGGGTTGAGATTGAGGTGTATAATGTGTTTTACAAAAGAGATGGAAAATGTTAGGGTTTTTGGTGAAAACCTAGAATGTAACACCCCAAAAATAATCCCACATAACTATTACATCAACCCACTTCCAAAATAAGATATTAACCATGTTCCTTTACGTAATTCCAAATGTTTTACAAAAGTAATCTCACATGCGATTATACATTCATTGACAAACTAGTACATGAATCTATAGCATGTAAAAATCATTCAATCAAAACGAATAAGGCCCTCAAGGGCTTACAAATTCCAATTCAATAGCCCGGTTACACAAAATGGTCTCTCGGACCCATACACATTAGCCCTAGGCTTTACAAAAAATACAACCAAAATAAGAGAGCAATCTGCTCTTTACAAATAAATCCATGCCCTCAACTTGGCGGGATCACCACATCTTTACCTGCACCAAATCCCATAGGGGTGAGCATAAAGTCCAGTAGAGAATTTCTTAACAAAGTATATACATTTATGTGAGTTATCTGACATTGAATGTAAATGCAAATGCCATGTAATGCCATCTCAAGAATAATCACATGTCAAGCTCTTCATAAAAAGTCACCATGTTTTCAATAATGTTTTACAATCTCATCATGTTCAACTTCAAATTTTAAATCATAAGGGGCGGTAAATACGACACTGGTAATTCCTAGGTTGGTGTCTACAAGTAGACTATACCAGTACTACCAAATTGTCATTTTTACCGGTATTAACCGGAAAGCTCGACACCTATCCGCGCAGTTTTCTGGTCTTTTACCATGGACACTCAGGCCAACTTACCCAATTCATCTACACCCCCTAACCAGACTTACCAATGTATTTACCCCTTTGACATAACTATAGTTCTCATTATAATATAACCTTTCTCAATGTAAATGTTGTCCAACTCATGACAAGATATATAAAAGTGACAAAGTTTAAATGAGGATATGATGCAAAAATTGATATCTCATAGCATTTTTTCATTTACCTTCCTCCAATGCCATCACCCAAAATAACCATATGCTCCGTCGATGCTAATTAACACATATCAATAGCTTCTCATCATGCACATTGCTTAACATTCTAGTCATTCCAAGACTATATGAAATTTTCAAATATCAATTCCCATGATTCCATTCTCAAAAATCCATGGTGCTCAACAATTATCATCTCTCAATTAAACATTTTTCATGCATTTAATAACAACATAAAAGTAAATCCTCTATTTTCTTATATCAAGGAGATTACTACTTTTCATTCCAAAGTGTGAACTCCACACTCACTCGCCCGTTTCTACACAAGAAAAGAAATTTATTCCATGGATTTCCTATGTTTTCAAAAAGCCCCAATTTTCTAGGTTTTCACAAAAAACCTAACATTGTTCATCTCTTTCATAAAATCTCACCTTACTCTTTAATCCTCACTCATATTATCGAATATTTCAAGAAAATCTTTAAAAGAAAACAAGATAGTGTCTATTTCATAAAAATCATCAACTTTCTTGCACCACCAAACCCATTTTTGAAATTGCAAAGGAAACTCACAAAATCAATTTAAAACTTACATAAACATATATATATATATATATAACTCAAAGGAGACCCTACCTCAAGGTTTGATGAAGAAAATGATGAAACCCTAGAGTCAAAGGATGGAAGGATCTTGGATTTCCACCACACCAAGTGAAGCCCTAGCTCTTGATCTTCAAGATTAGAAGTAGATGTTGATGATCCTGACTCAAGATTTGCAAGAATCAAAGTATTTTGGGTGTTTGAGAAGGTTTTCTAGAGAGAAGGGGGAGAAAAATAGGGTTTAGAGTGAGAGAGTAATGTCTAAAATGAGAGATACATTCGGACAAAAAGAGGGGAAAAAATAGAGTTTCGGACTGCCCAGTTGGCCGCATGTGCGGCGCCCTACCCCGCACGTGTGGTGTGCCTGTCCCGCACGTGCGATGCCCTTTTCTGCACCTCACTCCGCACGAGCTTTTTAGACAGTGTGCAAGCCCTTGCTGCTCAACCTTCACTGCACGTGCGACCCCACCCCGCAAGTGCAGCCTAGGCCTCCGCACGTGCGGCCCTGGTCCAGTAGCCTAGAAAAATTTTGATTCACTCCCGGGCACTCCGGACTTGACTCCCGCACTTCTCGGAAGAAAGAAACTTCAACACCAAATAAAGACATGAATAGAAATCACGTTGAGATAAACCCTCTGGACAATGCAAACCCCAACACTCAACAAGGCTTCGACTTAACCCAACACTCTATTAGGATAATTTCAAGGTTAAACGAGAGAGAGCGAAACTAGAGACATACTCAGTCATCACATAGAAATTGGGAGTTTTCTTTGAAAAATGTGAGTATTCTATATTGAATTGCTTTATAAGTATAATGGCCTCTTGAAGTATGAGAAATTGGGGATGATATTTGAAATTGTTAACAAATGCTTATACATGCATAGTGATCAGTTGATTTAGTTGTTAAGTTTCATGAACTATGAACATTAAAACCTTTAATGTTCAAGGATAATGTATAAGGCCTTGAAATGGCTAAGGTATTGAGGATGGTACAAAATGTCAAAGTTGTCATATGTTGTTGCACTTAATTGAACTAGTGGTACTTGTTGATTTCTATTAAAAGAAGGAAAATGGATTATGTAGTTGTCATTGTAGCATTGATGGAATACTTAAAAACGGAAGGAGGTTATGAAATTTTGAACATCATTTGCATTATACATTCTTTCAATTGGTATTAATGCATCTTAAATTGAGTTGAGAACGTTACATTGAGAAAAGAATATTGTGTTTGAGAACTATTGAAAGGTTCTGAGGTAAATAATACGTTGGTAAGTCTGGTTAGGAGGTGTAGATGAATCTGATAAGTTGGCCCGAGTGTCCGGGATGAAAGACCGAAAACATGCGCGGAGGAGGTACCACTTCCCTTCCGGTTAGCAACCGGTAAAGTGGGGTATTGGTAGTGCTCGTAGAGCCTACTTGCAGACACCAATCTAGGGATTACTTGAGTCGTATTTACCGCCCCATTATGATTAAAATTGGATGTTTGGAAATTGGTGAGATTGTAAAATTTTATTGAAAACACGGTGATTTTCAAGAAAAGCATGGCAAATGTGATTATTTTTGAAATGGCACTTGCATTAGCATTCAATATTGGGTATCTTACACAAATGTGTATACTTTGATAAGGATTTCTCTACTGGGCTTTATGCTCACCCCTATGGGATTTTGGTATAGGTAGAGATGTGGTGATCCCACCGAGTTGATGGCGTGGATATGTTTTGTGGAGAGTAGTGTAACGCCCCGAAAATATACCGACACGAACTACTCACATCATATAGTATTTACCAAACCATAGCAATAAACCTAGCATCTTTACATAGTCAATGAGAGAGTTCATACAAAAGCTCACATGCGAATATACATTCAAATGATAAAAGAAATCACATGAATCCATAGCATGTGAGGCATCTAGTCTCAAAACAAATAAAATGCCCTTAAGGGCTTACATCTTCCAAGGCATAAGCCTGGTTACACAAAAAAAATGGTTTCTGCAACCCATACACATTAGCCCTTGGCTCAAAAGAATAACATGAAATAAAAGAGTTATGTACTCTTCTAAAAAATATCCATGCCCTCAGTTCGGCGGGATCACCACGTCTTTACCTGCACCAAATCCCATAGGGGTGAGCACAAGCCTAGTAGAGAATTCTTACAAAGTATATATAGTTATGCATACTCTTTAAAACAATGCAATTGTTGATGCCATGCCATACATCCTTATAAGAAAAATCCATTTCATACACATTTTAAGAAAAAAATTTCTATCTTTCCAACAATCATTTGCAATCTCAACATTTTTCCCAAAATTTCCAATCATTAATCAATAGGGGCAGTAAATATGACATTGGTAATCCCTAGGCTGATGTCTGCAAGTAGACTCTACGAGTACTACCCAAACTGTCATTTTTACCGGTATTAACCGGAAGGCTCGACACCTATCTGCGCGGTTTTCTAGTCTTTCACCATGGACGCTCAGGCTAACTTATCAAATCATCTACACCCCCTATCTGGACTTACCACCGTATTTACCACATACACACTACCATAGTTTTCATTACAATATAATCTTTCTCATGTAAACATGATGAGAATGCAACAATGGTAATAATTCACTTCATGCACATTTATGATATAAAATCGAATGGTAATGAGATGTAATAATTAATATCTCATAACTTTTCTCTATTTTCAAAATGTCTTAACAACAATAATAAACAAATACCTTTCCACTTTCACAAAATAACCATGTGTCTTCAACACAACACCACAAGTTCTCAACACCAACCCATCATGACCAAACCTTTCAACATGGCCAACATATCATCTTTCATTTCATTTCCCATTACATTATGACTAAGCATTTTCACATCATCAATGGCACTCAAAACTTACCATCTTACAACATTACAAGATTATATGAAATTTTCAAACATCATCCTCCAAGATTTCAATTTTTACAACCCATGGTGCTCAAGCATATTGCTATTATGTTAAACATTTGGTGGAACTTACTCTCATATATCCTCTTAACACAAGGAAGTAAATAATTTCAAAGACATTTTCATTATTTTGTAAAATCCCCAAATTTCTAGGGTTTTTTTATTAAAAACTCAACATTTCTTCACTTCATGATGAAAGCTCATCAAAATCATCATTTTTAAACAATAAATAAGAGGTCACAAGCATCAACTTAGAAACATTTAAACATTTAAACCCTCATTTGAGAAATCTCATCATCTTTGAACCAATAACCAAAACTCTCAAAACAAATTCAATGGAAATACAAAATCAACATTTAACTTGCAAAACATACATATATAACTCAAGAATACCCCTACCTCAAGGTTGATGGAAAATGCAAGAAGAAACCCTAGCCCCAAGATGGAAACTCTTCACTTTCTCCTACACCAAGAAAGCCCTAGCTCTAAATCTTCAAGCTTGAGAAAGATGATGATGATAATCAAACCCAAAGGAACAAGAATCAAGGGTTCTAGGTGCTTTGGTTGGGGTTTTTAGAGAGAAGGAGGAGAGAAAATGGCCTTTAGAGTGAGAGAGAAGGGTTAGGAAATGAGAGAACTTCGGCCCCAAAATGATAAAAAAACAGAGTTTTCGAATCTGCCCAGTCCTGCACGTGCGACACTTGCCCCCGCACGTGCGGCTGCCCTCTCCCGCATGTGCGGCACTGATCCCTGCATGTGCGGCACTAATTCCCGCACGTGCGGCTGGCCCCCGCACCTCCCTTCCGCACCTGCTTTTTAAGTAGGATGCAATCTACTCCAACTCCTCTCTTCCCGCACGTGTAACCCCTGTTTCCCAGCCCAGATTTTCACGATTTGGCCCCCGGACACTCTGGACTTGCCCTAATGCTCTCCGGAACAAGTGAGATTCAATACCAACAAACAAAACATGAACGAGAGCTTTAATTTGAAATAACTTCCGAATGTTTCAAACCCAACGGAAACAAGAGAGGACAAAGCCAAAGAGAAAGAAAAAGAAAGGGAAGGAAACCCGGCCATTACAAGTAGATTGCTCTTTTTGTGTTGTAAATTTTTTGTAAGCCAAGGGCTAAACATGTATGGGTCCGAGAGATTATTTTGTGTAATCGGGCTTATGCCTTGGAAGATGTAAGCCCTTAAGGGCACTTTAATTACTTGAGACTAGATGTTTCACATGCTATAGATTCATGTGTTTGTAGTACCATTGAATGTATATCCGCATGTGAACTTTTGTATAAGCTCATTCATTAAACATGTAAAGATGGAAGAATTATTGTCTTTATTTAGAGGTTGTTAGTTGATGTGGTTGTTTTATGTTGGATTATTTTGGGGGCGTTACATGTACCTATTTTTCTGTACCCATCTTCTATCCTATTCATCTCAGGTTGCCACGTCGTCAATCTTCAAATCATAAATGGGGCAGAAGATGGGTATAGGAAATGGGTATAGGTGATCCGAAACCGGTACTTTGGACGTAGAATTATTAGATTGTCCTATTTATATCCTCACATTTTTTTTTTCTTTTTTTTAATTATATAAGTATGCTAACATCAGAGAGTGAAATGACTAACTCAAGCCCTGTTCGATTAACATATATAATGTCTCGTTTGTTTTTAACGATGAAAGATAAGATTAGATTAATAGTAAGAAAAGGTTTATAAAATTTTTTTTTTTTTGAAAAATTGTGAAATGAAGAAATAATCTAATGCGTAAAAAATAATTAATAGTTTAATATACTATTAAGGGTTTTAGATATTTCAAGTCCTAGTAAATCATTCTTATTCATCATGAGTGATTTCTCATTTTCCATTTATTTTTCATAGGATTTTTTGATTTTCTAAAATTAATTGATTTAATATTATTACCCATAATAACAAATTTGCAAAATGATATTTTGGATTAGATTTTTTGACAGATCAGGCCTTCTTCAGACAAAAAATAACAAACTATATAAGCTTTAACTATATTATTAAAAACAAAAATGATTCAAAAACTTCATTTTATAAATAAAGCTAAAAAATAATATAATATGATATTTTTGCAATTATAAACTACCATTAGGTGTTTTTGCTTAAAACAAAAGGACTACAAAATGACATCATTTCGTAAGAGTTCTTTCTACAAAAATTATATATATATATATATAACATTATTCTTTGTGAAAACCTTTAAAAATATTGTACATCATTATCGAAGAAAGGGATGGACAAATTGTTGGAAAAATGGTTTACATAGGCTTATTTTGGGCCGACTTTGAGCCCAAAATTGAGTGGGCCCTGGACGTCTTTTGGGGCGGGTCCGAAGAGGTGAAGTGTTCCTTGCCGCATGGCAAGTCACACGGTGAAGACGGTTCGTCAAAACCATTAATGAGTGAATAGGAACATGACGTCGTTTTCGGGTTCGTGGAATTGAGCGTTTAAGTTTTGAATGCGGGTTTCCTTGTGAGGCATGTCCCACATTGAAACTTAAAGAGAGTTTTGTTGAGTTTATAAGCTCTAGCCTACAATACTTGGGTTGGGCCCCAAGGGGCACCCTAAGTTTATAGAAGGGAGGAGTTATGGACAAAGTGAACCTTAGCCCAAATCACCACGCGCGCATCGTCGCCGCCGCCCAGCTAGGCCAAGTTCGGGTGTGGGTCGGGTCGGTTCTTGTATTAATTTTTTGAATGCGGGAAATTAATTCAAAATTTGAATTCTACATTTCTAGTCCGAAATTCAAACAAGTTTTCAATCTGTTGGACAGATTTAACCCAGACAGTTACAGATTCGAATTAATAACTGTATCTGTTAGTTATAGATTCAAATCTGTCCGAAACTGTGCAGCAGTTACAAACAGATCTGTTTGAATTTCAAACAGAATCTGTCCAGTTTGAATTCCCACCTGTTCACTTCCTATTCCAGCAGTATTTCCAATCCGAAAATCAGTCTGAAAAGTCCATTTTCCTTGCTGTCCAGATTATATCTGTTTGCATTTGTTTTATTCTTCATATTAGATTTAGAATAAATATTTAAGAGAGTATAAGAACACAAGGTTCTAGTTCGCTGCACAAATTTGTGTGGAGCGCTACTATAAATTTGTGAAGATCATTGTATCCTGGGAGATAAACGCCACTCAACCGTAAGCACCGTAGCGGGGCGAATCTGTCTTAAGGACAAAGTGTCACACACTCGACTTGGTCTTTGAATTATTTATTCGGTTCTACAAAATAAATATTGTAAGTTTTATTTTATTTTGTTTGAATTGTTTCAAATTATTTTATTTACACAGAAGATTGTTCCAACAATCTTAAGACATAATCGAATTATTCTGTTTACAGAATTTTTCGTTTGTTTCCTTTTCTCTTTCTTCTTTTAAGAAAATTATTTTCTGTAGATTTACAAAATAATATTCTGGTTGGAAAAACAAATAATAATTATATGCTATTTGACAGATAGTAGTAATATATTGTCTATTTTCTTTGACAACTAATAGTACGATACTGGTGTTATTAACAATTCAGAATATATTTTTGTGAAATTTTTTCAGAAATTAATTTTGGGTTTTAGAAATTATTTTCTAAGTTTTCATTACTTAAAATTCTGTTTTAGTATTTTAATTATTGAAGTGTTACAGAAATTAATTTTCTATGTGGAATTAATTTGGTTGAATAAAATTTTATTTTATTTCCAAATTAATTGAAAAATAAAAGTTATTTTCTTATTTCTTTTATTTTACAGAATTTAATTTCCTGTGTGGAATTCATTTGGTTGAATAAAATTTTATTTTATTTCCAAATTAATAGAAAAATAAAAGTTATATTCTTATTTCGTTTATTTTACAGAATTTAATTACCTGTGTGGAATTAATTTGGTTGAATAAAATTTTATTTTATTTCCAAATTAATTGAAAAATGAAAGCTACATTCTTGTTTCTTTTATGTTTTACAGAATTTAATTCTGTGAATTTGGTTTAATTTTCTGTGTAGTATAAATTTTAATTATAATTTTGTTTTATAAATTAGAATTGATGGCTACTGAAACTAATGCCCAAACAAGTACTACTGTGGTGGTTGCAATGACGCCAACCCCCTCTCTTGTTGTAACAATACCGGTAAATCACGGTGAAAAGCCAGAAAAGTTCGCAGGAACTGACTTTAAAAGATGGCAACATAAAATGTTGTTCTATCTTACAATTCTGAACCTGGCTGGTTTCCTCCGTGAAGATGCTCCTATCTTGAAAGAGGAACCGACAGGCAAGTGGTTGTTGCGGTTGATGCCTGAAAACATGTCGATTTCCTTTGCCAGAACTACATCTTGAATAGACTTGACAACACATTATACAACGTCTATAGTCCTATCAAGACAGCAAAGGAACTTTGGGAGTCTTTGGAGAAAAAATACAAAACAGAAGATGCCGGCTCAAAGAAATTTGTGGTTGGCAGATTCCTGGATTTTGTAATGGTTGATTCAAAAACTGTGATAAGCCAAGTTCAAGATTTCCAACTCATTCTGCATGACATTCACGCAGAAGGCATGTCTCTCAATGAATCCTTCCAAGTTGCAGCCTTAATTGAAAAATTACCACAAGGCTGGAAGGAATTCAAGAACTACCTCAAACACAAGCGCAAAGAAATTTCGATGGAAGAATTAATTGTGCGTTTGAGGATTGAGGAGGACAACCACAATTCTGAAAAGCGGGCTGGTAAGCATCCTATGGAGTCTAAGGCAAATGTGGTGGAACATGCTTCAAAAACCAAGAAACGAAAGTCTTCTGGAGAAAGTTCATCACAAGGCTCTAAAGGGAGGGAAAATAAAAAATACAAGTTTAATGGCAAATGTTACATCTGTGACAAAGAGGGAGATCGGGCCAAAGATTGCCGTAGCAAAGGCAAAAACAAAAGAAGAACAAGCAAGAAGCCTGCTCAAGCCCATATGACCAAAGTGGACAATGTTTCCAATGGTATAGATGATATCAATCTTTCTGCAGTTGTTTCCGAGGCAAATCTTGTCGGAAATCCTAAAGAATGGTGGGTGGACATTGGTGCTACTCGCCATATTTGTGCCGACAAAAAGATGTTCACATCTTATTCTACAGTGGACAATGGTGAATAACTTTTTATGGGCAACTCCTCAACTTCCAAAGTTGAAGGACAAGGAAAGATTGTACTCAAGATGACATCTGGAAAGGAACTCACTCTCAACAATGTGCTGCATGTACCAGACATTCACAAGAATCTTGTTTCCGGATCTTTGTTGAGTAAGAATGGGTTTAGGCTAGTATTTGAGAGTGATAAATTTGTACTTACTAAGAATGGGATGTATGTAGAAAAATGTTACATGTCTGATGGCCTTTTCAAGTTAAATGTAATGACCATTGTACTCTCAATTATTAATAAAAATACATCTTTTTCTTACTTGCTTGAGTCTTCAAATTTATGACATGGTAGACTAGGACATGTTAATTATGGATCTTTGCGTAGATTAATTAATATGGAATGTTTACCTAAATTTAACATTGATTCAAATCATAAATGTGAAATTTGCGTTGAGGCAAAATTATCTAAAACTCCTTTTCATTCAATTGAAAGAAGTACGGAACCACTTGAATTAATTCATAGTGACATTTGTGATTTTAAATCAATTCAAACCAGAGGTGGGAAAAAAATATTTTATCACTTTTATAGATGACTATTCTCGATATAGTTATGTTTATTTAATTCGAACCAAGGATGAAGCTTTGGAAACTTTCATTTAATATAAGAATGAAGTTGAAAATCAACTTGGTAAGAAAATTAAGAAACTTGGAAGTGATAGAGGTAGTGAATATGAATCACCTTTTGGTGAATTTTGTAAAGAACATGGAATAATTCATCAAACCACCGCTCCTTACTCACCTCAGCAAAATGGAATTGCTGAAAGGAAAAATAGGACTTTAAAAGAAATGATGAATGCCATGTTACTAAGTTCTAGATTACCTCAGAACTTGTGGGGAGAAGTAATACTTTCTGCTAATTATATTTTAAATAAAGTACCCCGAAAGAAAGTGAATCAAACACCTTATGAATTGTGGCATAGAAGAGTACCATCCTACAAATACTTAAAAGTGTAGGGGTGTTTGGCTAAAGTGGCTATTCCTAGTCCTAAAGAGACTAAGATAGGTCCTAAGACCATTGATTGCATTTTCATTGGTTATGCCAAGAATAGTAGTGCATATCAGTTTTTGATTTATAAATCAGAACATTCCGAAATGCATGTAAATACTATTATTGAATCTCGATATGCATCTTTCTTTGAACATATATTTCCAAATAAGACTGGACAAGAGACTAGTAACAATAAAAGATCTCATGATGCCATTACTAGTCAGGATCAAGAACATGATCAAGAACAAGAGCAAGAGTTAGACCAAAATGAGGAAGAGGAACCTAGGTGTAGTAAACGTGCTAGAACCTCAAAATCTTTTGGTTTAGATTTTCTAACATTTTTGTTAGAAAATGAGCCTTTAACTTTTAAAGAGGCTATGTCCAGTCCTGAAGCTCCTTTATGGAAGGAAGTTGTCAATAGTGAAGTTGAATCCATCTTGCAAAATCACACTTGGGAATTTGTGGATTTGCCACCAGGTTGTAAACCTCTTGGGTACAAGTGGATTTTCAAAAGAAATATGAAAACAGATGGATCAATTGACAAATACAAGATAAGACTTGTGGTCAAAGGTTTTAGACAAAAAGAAAGTCTTGATTACTTTGACACATACTCACCGGTTACTAGAATAACATCCATTAGAATGCTAATTGCCATTGCATCTCTATACAATCTAGAAATTCATCAAATGGATGTGAAAACCGCTTTCTTAAATGGTGAATTGAATGAAGAAATTTACATAGAACAACCAGAAGGTTTTTCAGTTCCAGGAAAAGAAAAAAAAGTGTGTAAATTGGTTAAATCATTATATGGTTTAAAACAAGCGCCAAAGCAATGGCATGAGAAATTTGACAATGCAATGATGTCAAATGGATTTAAAATCAATGAGTGTGACAAATGTGTTTATATTAAAAACACAGACAAAGGTTATGTCATTGTATGTCTTTATGTAGATGATATGCTCATCATAGGTAGTAATAATGACATGATTAAAACTACCAAGAAAATGTTGAATAAACATTTTGACATGAAGGACATGGGCATTGCTGATGTAATTCTTGGTATGAAAATTACCTAAACATCAGAAGTATATGCTTTGTCACAATCTCATTACATTGAGAAAATACTTGACAAATTTAGCAAAGATGATGATCATCTTGCTAGAACACCTGTAGATGCTAATTTGTATCTTTCTAAGAATGTACAAGAAAGTATTTCTCAATTAGAGTATGCCCAAATTATTGGAAGCTTAATGTACTTGATGAACTGCACTCGCCCAGATATAGCTTATGTAGTAAGTAAATTAAGTAGATATACGAGTAACCCGGGAGTAGAACATTGGAAAGAAATTATAAGGGTTATAAGATATCTCCGATTCACTCGTGACATTAGGCTGAATTATACTAGATATCCAGTAGTACTTGAAGGATACTGTAATGCCAATTGGATATCAGATACTAGAGACTCGAAGTCCACTAGTGGGTATGCCTTTACTCTTGGTGGGGCAGCTGTATCTTAGAAATCTTCCAAACAGACTTGTATTGCTAGGTCTACTATGGAATCTGAATTCATAGCTTTAGACAAAGCAGGGGAAGAGGCAGAATGGCTTTGCCACTTCCTTGAAGATATTCCAATATGGCCAAAACCGGTGCCTGCTATATGCATACATTGTGATAGTCAATCAGCAATTGGTAGAGCACAGAGTCATATGTATAACGGTAAGTCACAATACATTTGTCGTCGACACAACACCATGAGACAACTACTCTCTAATGGAATTATTTCCATAGAATATGTTAAGTCTAAAGACAACATAGCGGATCCACTAACCAAAGGGTTAGCAAAAAAGCTAGTTGAGAATTCATTGAGGGGAATGGGACT
>NW_021031295.1:526894-539320 GCF_004153795.1 Camellia sinensis | reverse complement strand
CTCAAAAGTGCGCTCGAGCGAAAGAATGCTCGCTCGAGCCAACAACTCAAACCCTCAGGTCTGTAACCAGAAGCACGCTCGAGCGACAGACCTCTCGCTCGAGCGAAGAACAAACCAGACCGCTCGAGCCAAGAAAATCTCGCTCGAGCCAAGAAACACAACTCTCAGGTCCAGAACCAGACGCAAGCGCTCGCTCGAGCGAAGCCACTCTGGCTCGACCCACCAGACACAACTCAACGCTCGCTCGAGCGACAATCTCCTCGCTCGAGCGAAGGTCCAAAAATCTGGGCAGCAACACTAGACTCGCAAACACAACCAACCTGTAACAAACCTGCCCAACACATCCCAAAACTCAATATACAAAGTAAAAAGGATGCAAACAAGATAATAAACAACTACCAACATCCACGGACACATGTCCGGATCACTGTACAACAAGGGTAAACCCGGGATCGCTATAGGTAAGTCACGACATATTCGCCGTCGACATAACACCGTGAGACAACTACTCTCTAATGGAATTATTTCCATAGAATATGTTAAGTCTAAAGACAACATAGCGGATCCAGTAACCAAAGGGTTAGCAAGAGAGTTAGTTGAGAATTCATCGAGGGGAATGGAACTAAAGCCTGTTAAGTAAGAGTTACCACAACGGCAACCCAACCTAGTTGACTGGAGATCCCAAGATCTAGGTTCAAAGGGACAACCGAGTTGTGAATGGCTCAGAAGGATCACTGGGGAGTCTAACTCCTACCCATTTCTATGATGAAATAGTGATGTCTACAGCGTTTTAGGTTAAGTAATACTTTTAATAATTCTTATATCTAGGTAAACCTAGTGGAGTATAGCAGGATACTCTTCATAAGAATCACCTATGTGAGTGTGAACTGGGGCAGTTCTATGAGATTTGTGAAGGGCTACAATTCTCTAGAGTACTCATGAAAGACCAGGTTGTTCAGGGCCAAAATGAACACAATAGTGAGAACTAAACTGTGTCTAGAGATATACTGTGTGAGTTCTATTGTCTTGGTTTACACAAACGGCTAACCAGTTCAAGACATCATGTTCACTGGTTAGCTAGTAAATCCGATAGTGTCTCACAAGGGAAGGTTCAAAGCCAAAAGCTACCTATCCTTTGCAGAATATTTCCAATTTATGTACTCTATGAAATTAGATCATGTTGTTGCATTTTCTCTCCGTCAAATTCCATTCATGTGGGGGATTGTTGGAAAAATGGTTTATATAGGCTTATTTTGGGACGACTTTGAGCCCAAAATTGAGTGGGCCCCGAACGTCTTTTAGGACGGGTCCGAAGAGGTGAAGTGTTCCTTGCTGCGTAGCAAGTCACAAGGTAAAGACGGTTCGTCAAAACCATTTATGAGTGAATGGGAACATGACGTCGTTTTCGGGTTCGTGGAATTGAAAGTTTAAGTTTTGAATATGGGTTTCCTTGTGAGGCATGTCCCACATTAAAACTTGAAGAGAGTTTTGTTGAGTTTATAAGCTCTAGCCTACAATACTTGGGTTGGGCCCCAAGGGGCACCCCAAGTTTATAGAAGGGAGGAGTTATGGACAAAGTGAACCTTAGCCCAAACCACCACACACACACGCGCTGCCGCCGTCGCGGTCCGTCCATCCGGCCGAGCGGAGTCGGGTCGGTTCTTGTATTAATTTTTTGGACGAAATTCATTTGAATTTTGCGGGAAATTAATTCAAAAATTGAATTCTACTAGAATTTCTAGTTCGAAATTCAAACAAGTTTTCAATCTATTAGACAGATTTAACCTAGACAGTTACAAATTTGAATTAATAACTGTATCTGTTAGTTATAGATTCAAATTTGTCCAAAACTGTGCAGCAGTTACAAACAAATCTGTTTGAATTTCAAACAGAATCTGTCCAGTTTGAATTCCCACCTATTCACTTCCTATAAGCACCTGTTCAGGGCAGTCTTATGTTGCCTATAAATACAGATCATTCCAGCAGTATTTCCAATCCAAAAATCAGTCTGAAAAGTTCCTTTTCCTTACTGTCCAGATTATATATGTTTGCATTTATTTTATTCTTTATATTAGATTTAGAATAAATATTTAAGAGAGTATAAGAACACAAGGTTCTAGTTCGCTATACAAATTTGTATGAAGTGCTACTATAAATTTGTGAAGATCATTGTATCCTGGGAGATAGACGCCACTCAACCGTAAGCACCGTAGCGGGGCGAATCTGTCTTAAGGACAGAGTGTCACACACTCGACTTGGTCTTTGAATTATTTATTCGGTTCTACAAAATAAATACTGTAAGTTTTAATTTATTTTGTTTGAATTGTTTCAAATTATTTTATTTACACAGAAGATTGTTCCAACACAAATGACTAACAAGAGAATTGAAGAATAAAGTTTTTTATAAGATGTTTCATTGGTGCAAACCCTCCCTTCGCAATCAATAGAATAAATAAGTTAACGGGGTTAGATTCTCTCAACTTGGCCATTCAACTTGAGAGAGTAATTGGGCTTAGCAAGCTCGTTTTGGAGTCAACCTCAGTATTCTAAACTGTTCATTTTTTTAGAACTAGTTGAGTAGAATATTAATGTAAAAAATCAAGGTCATTGGTTATCAGTGTTTAAAAAAAATGGAGGATAAATATATATTCAAGAATAACATCTACTTTTTTGTAATATAAATGTTATTCAAACATATAACTATTGATCTGCGATCACCTTTATATTTTATATGAATTTTCTGTTCAACAAATCTTAAAAAGTGAGTGGTTTGAATTATCAAGATCGATTCCAAAACGGGCCCCCCAAACCCAAATTGTTCTATCAAGTTAGATGACTAACCTAAGAAAATTCAAACCGACCGTAAATTAATAAATGAAAAGAAATCCAAAGAAAAATTGAAAGCTCTTGTCACTGTATTAATCTTATAATTTTCAACTAACACTTGGTCCTTTGAAATTTCTTCACATATTAGTGGATGATTTGGTCCTCGAATATTGTTTGTATTGATCTAGCTTTCACTCCACAAATTAGTGGAAATATATTGGAATTTAATTGGAAGCTTCTTAAATTAGAATTTTTGTCATAAATCTTTGAGTAATAGAAATATATCGTGCAAGTCTTTCCTCAATGTCACTAGCTTGATTTTATTAATAAATTTCATAATATTGTCTATAAGCTTTAGGAAAATCTTTAATAATCCTGATTGGATAACCATAAAATTATGTTTTGGACAAATTACACAGGTTGTTTTTATATTTTGTCAATTGAGTCATTTTAGTCCTTATATTTTAATTGGCTCAATTTTAGATTTTATATTAATTTGGTCAAATTGATAATACCGTTAGTGCTTTTGACAAAATATTATCACCGAATTGATTGAAGTTAACTCACTGAGTTGAGTAAAATTATAATTTTTTCCTTTAAATCATGACACATGCGACTTATATGTTTATTTTTTATTAAAAAATGCTAGCACTTGTATCAATTGGAGTAAATTGATACAGAATCATAAATTCATTATCAAAATCTAATCAATTGAAATTACGGAGACTAAAATGACGTATGGATCAAAATACAAGGACTATCAATATAATTTGCATTATGTTTTTGTTATAAATTTGATTTTTCAGTAAAATTAATTTAGAAGTTTACTATAATGCTTAGGTAAGTCTTTAGTAATCCTCTTATTACACTTTTATTAAACTGGACTATATGCTTTGAATGGTTATAAATTGACGAGGTTTGGTAAATGTTTTATTTTTTGTTGTTATTATTGTTGTTGAGTGTTTTTTTTTTTTTTGGGCTGAAGATGCTTTGCGTAAATTTTTTTTTTTTGCCTATTTGGTGCGGCCTATCTGAGTTGTTTATAATTTTTGTGGGCACATATTGTTGGTACAACTTTTGCTTATGTTTGATTCAATTTCTACTTTTTTTATTAGGTAGAAATAACTTAAATAAATTGAAAAAAGTAGATTTCTAAAAACTAGGTGACGGGATGCTTTTGACTTCTATTTTTAAATTATCAGCTTTTAATTTATAATAAGTTGTATCAAACAACACTATTATTATTATTATCAATAGTATATTTTTTTGGTTGGGCGAAATAAGAATATTTTGTGACCGTAAAATGTCTTTTATGTGGAAAAAAAAAATGGAATGTTGAAAAGTCTTTAGAGGGATTTTTGTAAACAAAATTAAATTATGTAGACAAAGAAATGCATGACTTTTAGAGTCATAAAAATTTTGGAATTTAATTGGAAGCATCAAAAATTAGAATTTTTGTGACATGTGTCTTTCAGTATTTAAAAAATCTACCCCACATGCTTAGATTTGTCACTATAACTTCATAAAAGTTTGCATAGAAAGTCTTATCATATATTCAATTGGAGTTTTAAGCAAATCTTCTTTAATTTTGACTTGAAATTTTCAATGACAATAAAATTATGCATCTAGAATTTTTATATAATTTTTTTTAAATGTGTAATTTAAATTCAATTTTTTATATTGTAGGGTGTAGGGGGGATGAATTGAAATTATAAATTACGTTTTTCATGCATTTTTTTAATTTTTTTTATGACATTCAACCTCATTAAGTTTCTATATATTTTTCCATCCATTGATATTAATGAGACATACTATAATTAACTTACATGTAACAATAGGACACAATTAAAAGTGAAGTGTTCAAAATAAGTTTTTGGTGAAAGTGTAGACGTTTGACAAGAAAAATATCATGTGTCGCTCATATGTCAAATTTTTTGTCAATTTTATTAATGTCAATGGATGGAAGAGTAACATTGAACCTTAACTTAAAGTTTAAGAATTTGCTTGTTACAATTTAAAGTGAAAGAACTAAGTGCAAATGTATTGTGTACGCACCGAAAAATATTACATAAGGCTAGATATAATGAAAAACACTTTAAATCCACAAGGAAGATACAAAATTTGGAAGGATTCCAGGCTCATCACAAAAGTTGCGTTTTTACTCTCAATTTAACTTTGTTAAGTTTTTGTTATTGACAATCCCATTTGACAAAACTGCTTTCAGTTGTAATCTTATTCGATCTTTTATTTTAGTAAGGCTATGAGTATTTAGATGCGAATCCAACCTGAATTGTGCCTTGTAGAGGAGTTTGTGATCTTAATTCTTTCATGTTTGCCACTTCGCTGACTATGTCGGGGATCAAGCTGTTTAACATCTCGAGTGGTCATTTGTGCGCTCAAGCGAAGAAAAGGATCATCTAGTATTTTTGCAGAGCGCCTGAATTTCTAGAAAGAAAGTTTTAGCGCTCGAGCGGTCAGCCTATATGTTTTGCACCGCCTTTAGTCAGACCGCTCGAGCGGTCTGCGCGATCCTATTATCTATAAAGTGCGCTATTTGTTGTTTCTAGGGTTTGAGCTATACAGATTTTCAGAGAGGAACAAGATACAAAGTGTTTTATATTTGAAGGTACTTTTTGAGTGTTTCCTTGATGATTTAAGTGTGATCAATGGATCCGCAAACTTCATATCAACATCATCAAGGGTTTGTTTGTTTTCATTTTTTCACAAAAGAGAGAGTTGTTTTTCGGTGGATTCCGTGGAATTTGGGCCTAAAGCCTTGGTGGATTCCGGAATGGTTCATCGTCATGGATTTGACATCATCATTGTGGATTTAATATTGGGCAAGATAATTCTAAGGTGAAGACAGTGGTGGAAGAGCCACATTGGGGTCGATTCAATTTGGGTGTGGATTTGCTAAGTAATTGAGAGTACACTTGTGTAATTCTTTTTGTCTTCTTAGTGGATTGTTTTGTGGCTTTGGCTCATAGTTTTTTTTTTTATATCACAATTGGAGGCACTTCAATTGTGATTTTTCCACATCAAATTGTTGTGTCGATTTGTCTTTGATTGTTTGATTGAGATTGTTATTTACTATTTAAAATTGATACATAATCACAAATCAATATCTCGGAGATTTTTAGATTTTTCAAACATTTTATTTACTTTTTACTCGTCAAGTTGTTCCAAAAATTCTTTAACTACTTGTTTTACATCAATAATTAATCCTCCACTAAAACTATTTGATAAGTCTTTTGTGATCTTGATTACAAGATTTATTTTTTAAATGCATAATGTAATGTTTATAAAAGCATAATTTTTCAAGCAAACTACTATTTAGAAAATAATTACTTAAATTACTTGGATTTTTTTTTTTAAGTTATAAACATTATTTTGTAACCTAGGTTTTTCGTAAATAAAGAAAAGTGTCACGTTACAAAATAATGCTAAATAACCACTAGGCCAAATGAAAAGTTACCAAAAGAAAATTGAAAGCTCTTGTAACTGTATTATTTGTAACGCCCTGAAATAATTTGACATGAACTACCCACAAATAATCAACATTCACTCAACAATAACAATAATCTGCCCATCTTTACGTAATTAAATTAGAGTCCTTACAAAGGTTTTACATGCGGGTATACATTCATCGATACAAAACATATGAATCTATAGCATGTAAAGCATCCATTCTCAAAACAATACAATGCCCTTAAGGGCTTACATCTTCCAAGGCATAAGCCTGGTTACACAAAAATGGTTTCTACAACCCATACACATTAGCCCATGCCTCAAAAGAATTACACAAAATAAAAGAGCTATGTACTCTTCTCAAAATATCCATTTCCTCAGTGTGGCGGGATCACCACATCTTTACCTGCACCAAAATCCCATAGGGGTGACAAAATCTAGTAGAGTATTCTCACAAAGTAGATACAGTTATGATTTTTCCTCAACACAAAGTAAATGCAAATGCAATGTCATGCCATGGTTAATCAATGAGGAAAATATTCGTTTCAATATGTTGTTTTCAAAATCACCATGTTCTCGATATTATCATGTAATTTCATTAATTCCAAGATTTCAATATTAATTCAATAGGGGCGGTAAATACGACACTGGTAATCCCTAGGCTGGTGTCTGCAAGTAGACTTAACACGCACTACTAAACTGTCATTTTTACCGGTGCTAACCAGAAGGCTCGACACCTATCCGCGTGGTTTTCTGGTCTTTCACCATGGACACTCAGGCCAACGTATCAAATTCAACTACACTCCCTATCCGGATTTACCACGTATTTACCCCATTCACATTTCCATAATTCTCATCACAATATGATCTTTCTCAAAATAAATGTCTTTCCAAAACATGTCATGGTGCACAATAATAAGAACTCAATTGAAATATGATGCAATGCTTACTATTCTAAAAATATTTCTACAACAATTTCAATTAATCCATTTCTCATTTCTTCCCTTCAAGTCATTTCACAAAATACCCATGTGCCCACCATTTCTCACAACAACAATTCACAACAATTAATCCTTTCAAGGCAAACCATGTTCTCAACACAATTTCAAGATCTTACAAAGTTTCATATACATGGTACAAAGTCATTCATCACTCTCAACAAGATACATTTTCTACATTTTTAACAACTTTGCAATAATATCATCTCACCTATCATCATACTACAAAATAGTAAGAGTTTCATAAATATTTCCATGTGTTTTCAAACTCCCCCAATTTCTAGGGTTTTTCCTCAAGATAATCACTTCCCCTTTTTGTTTGTTAAAAAAAAAAAACCCTCATCAAAACATTTATCATAGATCAACAATGTGAATCCATCAAGATAATTTTACATTTTTTTTTTGAAGTTTAAAACAAGTCTTCTTTGAACGAAATCTCTACATTTTGAAAAAAAAAATAAAAAAATAAAAATAAAAAAAAATAATTGGAACATTTCAATCTAATAGAAGCTCTTAAAACATCATCAATTAGCAAAACTATATATATAACTTAAGAATAAACCTACCTCAAAGTGTTGATGAAGAGTGCAACAAGAAACCCTAGCCCCAAGATCGAAACTCTTCACTTTCTCCTACACCAAGCAAGCCCTAGCTCTAAATCTTCAAGCTTGAGGAAGATGATGATGAAAATCAAACCCAAGGAAACAAGAATCAAAGGTTCTAGGTGCTTTGGTTAGGGTTTTTAGAGAGAAGGAGGAGAGAAAATGGCTTTTAGAGTGAGAGAGAAGGGTTAGAAAGTGAGAGAACTTCGGCCCCAAAATGAATAAAAAATAGAGTTTTCGGATCTGCCCAATCTCGCACGTGCAACACTTGCCCCCGCACGTGCGGCTGCCCTTTCCCGCACGTGCGGCACTAATCCCCGCACGTGCGGCTGGTCCCGCACCTGCCCTCCGCACCAGCTTTTTAAGCAGAATGCAACACAATCCAGCTCCTCCATTCCCGCACGTGCGGCTTGGCCTCCTACACGTGCGGCTGTAGATGTCCCCGAACATCTCGGGAAAAATCCCGTTTTGTTCATTGGGCTCACTACAGTTTGGACTCAAATGTCATGGTTCTTAATCTGATCTCACAAAGTGCAATGCAAGATTGATAAATCACCAAAGAGTCTAAATCTGACAAATCGTTTTCGAAAATTTGATTTTTAGAAAGAAGTGCCAAACATGGACTGCTTTGTCAGATACAGAGTCGCCACCTAAATATTTATTTTGGGGGAATTTAGGAAACCCTGACTCGTGCCTAAGGCCACGTGTCCCTCATCACCAAAGTTGCCTTGGCTCGGGAACTTGGGTACGACTGGGGAAGGTCATGCAATGAGCACCCCTGCTCGCCCGATCAAAGATCGGCCACTACTAAACATGATATCGAGTTTTTGAAAACACATGCATTCTTATTCCGGTTTATTAGCCTAGGATTACTATGTGATGCACACAACATACAAGTATAGACTAGATCGCCTGAGTTGGAACAAAACATTTCATGTTTCATGTTTGTTTATTTAAAAATGGTTTGATGGTGCTACTCGCAAGTAGGCTAAGACGTGGATTTGCCACCCTCAAGTGGGCTTAGAAAACATGGTGATTTTGCCACTCTACTAGGCTTTAAAACTCGCAATCAATGAATTGTCCCAATTCAAGTAACCCAACCTTCACCCACAGGCATTCAGGCAGTTATATCACATAAGCAATTAGCCTCATGGTAAGCATGCTATCATGGCAGTCACTTACAAACATACAAGGATGCTAAAGCATAAACACTTACCGAGTACTCCGAGCCAAAGAAAGAAGCTAATTAGAAATCATGCATGAATCCTAACTATGCTAAGAATGCCTAATGCAACACATGCAAAAATGCAACTACAATAGGCTCGGCTATTCTAAGATGGCATATGAGATGCAACAATCGATACATGTATTCAACTTGGAATTGAAATACAATGCAGTTAGTATGATGCGCCGAGCCCGGTGCATGCAAGACAGATGAATGTATGCAAACATGCAAGCATAAGGATGCTAATTGAAACATGCCCTAAAACTAACCATCATAAGCTGGTAAATAAAAGGGAGAAAGACGTGGGGTTGGAAGACATACATCACACACACGCACACTTATTACAACATTGCCCTCTCTCGGAGGGTCCGAATAAATAATACAGAATTGAATTAACTAATTATTACACAACATTAGCTAATAACAAATTAACTAAACTAGCATGCAAACTATGTAAAATGGACCGCCTCAGCTTCGTTTTGGAAGATAATGGATGGATGCATGCTCGAGTTGCCTTGCCCGGAAATCCATCGCGATGTCTCAACTCGCCTTTGTTTGCAATTGAACTCAGAAACTTGCACAAAGCTCCAAGGAGATGAAACTCCACCCTAGGAATCTAGGGGAAGGCTACCGACCAGCTATAGGCATTGGAGACCACCTACCGACCACCCTTGGTGGTGAAAACCAGAAAAGGTGGTCGGCCTGCCAGAAAACATGGTCGGCCGACCAGTTTCTTCTCCTGGTTTCTGCATTTTCTGCAACAAAGGCAATGTGTGCCCGACCACTCTCCCCGTCATTGCATAAGCTCTAGGGAGTGTAGTCCTCGATCCCGTGCCATCAATCACGCATCTCGATACATGATGGTCGAGGAGTCGAATTGCACGACTCAATGTGAAATGAATGCACATGTAAACACCTAAAGCCGACAACTCTATCATGGGTAGTCAAGAGTGTCGGTAACCAAGAATCGAGGCACGTTCGTTACGAAACATCCCTCTGTTTCCCGTGTTTGGACTAAACCCTACTCCAAACACAATTCAACAAACAATGTATGGACAAGTGCAACCCTAGCATGCGATCTAAATGCAATGCGACTAAGTGATGCGAAGATGCACGGAATGACGTGCAAGCATGCAAATGGCATACACAATGCTATGAACTAATCAGTGGCATACTCAATGCACATGGATTATATGGCATGCATACACAATGCACTAACATACGCAATGTTATGAACGAGGCATACGCAATGCAAGACAACATATGCACAATATGACAACATGCGATTAGCATACATGATGCGAATAGCGAATGGCATACTCAATGCGACGAACTACATGGCATGCGCAATGCTATGACTAGAAATGGAATACACAATGCAAGATGGACTTAAAACAAGATGGTGAGCCTCAGCCACACCCAAATCAATGGCCAATATGATGAAAATGAGACGACAAGGTCCATGCAAACATGCACAAATGCAAGGGACAAACCTAAGGAACAAAGTGCAACTCTACCAAAGCATGACAAGGATGAAATATGGCATACAATGACACATGTTCCAGCTCTGAAATGACATACAAGATGGTCCCGAATCATGCAAACAACTCACCCGATGCATGTTGGATGGCACAATTACCGAAACTAGTGAAGTACATTACACTAGAGGTATGCAAAGCGATGCTAAAATGGCCAAACCAACCCAAACAGTCCCTATGCAGACCCAAAACATGGCAAAATGGACTAAAATGATGGCTTACAATGCACAAAAAATGAAGCTCATGCGATAGCCCAAAAATAAGGCATACAAGCATAACTCTCAAACGCATTTAAAGAGTGGAAAACATGGGATCATGGAAACCCTACATGCTCTAGAATCATGGTAAGAATATGCTAAATCATGTCAAAGGCCCAAACAACGCATGCTAGTGGACCCGATACACAAAGCTAGTAAGCTTGATTGAACCATGACCATATGCAACAATGCATGCATGACCCAAACACTTCAAACAGAGCTAAGGCACCCAAAATATGAATAAAAATTAGTTGGACCATGGCCAAAATATGCTAGAATGGAGGGCCAAAACAACATGCATTATAGGCTAGTGAACTATGATTTACACTACAACCATATGAAGCATTCAAGAGGCCACTAAACCAGACAAAAGTCAGAGACTGACAGTCAAAAAAACCCAAAAATCAACACTGAAACATGTACAATGCAGCAAAAAACCTTTTGATAGGCTACAAAAGGGGTTATTCTACACATACAAGAGACACACCCAAGGTGACAAAACCAACTCTAGAAAAAGCCTAGGCAGGTCCTAAAAGTCACTGAAAAGGGCCTGAAACAAGGCTTGGAGGTGTGCAAATTAAGGCTCCTTTGAAAGGCCAAAAATGCTAGTAAACGAGACAACAAGAGAGAGGGTCACCCCTCTCTGATTTTGACCCTCAAAACCACATCCCAATCACTGAAAATCCACTAGATTTTAGTGGCTAAAGGGCCAAGAAACGCTCAAAAGAAAGGCCTCATGGCATGGCTCAAAACAAGGCAAAATGAAGCATGCAAGTGGGTAGATGACCCCCCACAACAAAATGACCTTGAACAAACCTCAAAAGGACTCCAAAATAAGACTTTTTTCAGTTGAAAACAAAGCTTAAAATAGCATTCAAATAAGGCTAAGAGATGGAGCAAAACAATCCTTAAAAGTGGGAAAAAGTGTGTTACCCTTGAAGCTCAGCAAAACAGCAACTTCTGGACCCAAAAACCAGACTTTCAAACCTCTGAAAATGACCTCCAAGGACCTCAAGGCAATGGTGGAGGTGTGTGGCTAGGAGGTGTAGTGTAAAAGGGTCAAGAACCATGCACACTTGGGACCAAAATAGAGAGATATAGAGGGAGTACAATTTTTCTTTCCAAGAAGTTCGGAACCCTCCACAAAGGAGGGGGAAGCCCTCCTTTATAGCCAAAAGGGTCCAAAGCTTCTCAAAGAAGCCAAAAACCAAGGTTGAAGATCCTCCGTACACGTGTATGGAGGATCCATTCTGTGCCTTCCAGCTGGCACAGCTGGCAACAACTCACAGAGAAAAGGTGGTCTCCCACCCTTGTAGCACCTTCAAAAAATTAAAAACACAAAGAGCAAGTCATGCAGCAAGGTAGTTCATGTCAAATTATTCAGGGCCGTTACACAAAATACAGTTACAAGCAGCTTTTCAATTTTCTTTTGGTAACTTTTCATTTAGGCCTCCTAGTGGGTTATTTAGCATTTATTTTGTAACGTGACACTTTTCCTTATATTTACGAAAA
>NW_021031295.1:433696-526869 GCF_004153795.1 Camellia sinensis | reverse complement strand
AGTGGCTAGAAGGCCAAACAAAGGTCAATGCAAAGGCCCTAAGGCATGGCTCAAAACAAGGCAAAATGAAGCACGCAAGGGGGTAGATGACCCCCAACAACAAAATGACCTCCTAAAACTAACCATCATAAGCAGGTAAGTAAAAGGGAGAAAGACGTGGGGTTGGAAGACATACATCACACACACGCACACTTATTACAACATTGCCCTCTCTCGGAGGGTCCGAATAAATAATACAGAATTGAATTAACTAATTATTACACAACATTAGCTAATTAACAAATTAACTAAACTAGCATGCAAACTATGTAAAATGGACCGCCTCAGCTTCGTTTTGGAAGATAATGGATGGATGCATGCTCGAGTTGCCTTGCCCGGAAATCCATCGCGATGTCTCAACTCGCCTTTGTTTGCAATTGAACTCAGAAACTTGCACAAAGCTCCAAGGAGATGAAACTCCACCCTAGGAATCTAGGGGAAGGCTACCGACCAGCTATAGGCATTGGAGACCACCTACCGACCACCCTTGGTGGTGAAAACCAGAAAAGGTGGTCGGCCTGCCAGAAAACATGGTCGGCCGACCAGTTTCTTCTCCTGGTTTCTGCATTTTCTGCAACAAAGGCAATGTGTGCCCGACCACTCTCCCCGTCATTGCATAAGCTCTAGGGAGTGTAGTCCTCGATCCCGTGCCATCAATCACGCATCTCGATACATGATGGTCGAGGAGTCGAATTGCACGACTCAATGTGAAATGAATGCACATGTAAACACCTAAAGCCGACAACTCTATCATGGGTAGTCAAGAGTGTCGGTAACCAAGAATCGAGGCACGTTTCGTTACGAAACATCCCTCGTTTCCCGTGTTTGGACTAAACCCTACTCCAAACACAATGCAACAAACAATGTATGGACAAGTGCAACCCTAGCATGCGATCTAAATGCAATGCGACTAAGTGATGCGAAGATGCACGGAATGACGTGCAAGCATGCAAATGGCATACACAATGCTATGAACTAATCAGTGGCATACTCAATGCACATGGATTATATGGCATGCATACACAATGCACTAACATACGCAATGTTATGAACGAGGCATACGCAATGCAAGACAACATATGCAACAATATGACAACATGCGATTAGCATACATGATGCGAATAGCGAATGGCATACTCAATGCGACGAACTACATGGCATGCGCAATGCTATGACTAGAATGGAATACACAATGCAAGATGGACTTAAACCAAGATGGGTGAGCCTCAGCCACACCCAAATCAATGGCCAATATGATGAAAATGAGACGACAAGGTCCATGCAAACATGCACAAATGCAAGGGACCAAACCTAAGGAACAAAGTGCAACTCTACCAAAGCATGACAAGGATGAAATATGGCATACAATGACACATGTTCCAGCTCTGAAATGACATACAAGATGGTCCCGAATCATGCAAACAACTCACCCGATGCATGTTGGATGGCACAATTACCGAAACTAGTGAAGTACATTACACTAGAGGTATGCAAAGCGATGCTAAAATGGCCAAACCAACCCCAAACAGTCCCTATGCAGACCCAAAACAGTGGCAAAATGGACTAAAATGATGGCTTACAATGCACAAAAATGAAGCTCATGCGATAGCCCAAAAATAAGGCATACAAGCATAACTCTCAAACGCATTTAAAGAGTGGAAAACATGGGATCATGGAAACCCTACATGCTCTGAAATCATGGTAAGAATGATGCTAAATCATGTCAAAGGCCCAAACAACGCATGCTAGTGGACCCGATACACAAAGCTAGTAAGCTTGATTGAACCATGACCATATGCAACAATGCATGCATGACCCAAAACACTTCAAACAGAGCTAAGGCAGCCCAAAATATGAATAAAATTAGTTTGGACCATGGCCAAAATATGCTAGAATGGAGGGCCAAAACAACATGCATTATAGGCTAGTGAACTATGATTTACACTACAACCATATGAAGCATTCAAGAGGCCACTAAACCAGAAAAAGTCAGAGACATGACATGCCAAATAAAACCCAAAAATCCACTGAAACATGATCAATGCATGCAAGAATGTTATGCTCCTTTGATAGGCTACAAGAGGGGTTATTCTACACATACAAGAGACACACCCAAGGTGACAAAACCAACTCTAGAAAAAGCCTAGGCAGGTCCTAAAAGTCACTGAAAAGGGCCTGAAACAAGGCTTGGAGGTGTGCAAATTAAGGCTCCTTTGAAAGGCCAAAAATGCTAGTAAACGAGACAACAAGAGAGAGGGTCACCCCTCTCTGATTTTGACCCTCAAAACCACATCCCAATCACTGAAAATCCACTAGATTTTAGTGGCTAAAGGGCCAAGAAACGCTCAAAAGAAAGGCCTCATGGCATGGCTCAAAACAAGGCAAAATGAAGCATGCAAGTGGGTAGATGACCCCCAACAACAAAATGACCTTGAACAAACCTCAAAAGGACCTCAAAATAAGACTTTTTTCAGTTGAAAACAAAGCTTAAAATAGCATTCAAATAAGGCTAAGAGATGGAGCAAAACAATCCTTAAAAGTGGGAAAAAGTGTGTTACCCTTGAAGCTCAGCAAAACAGCAACTTCTGGACCCAAAAACCAGACTTTCAACCTCTGAAAATGACCTCCAAGGACCTCAAGGCAATGGTGGAGGTGTGTGGCTAGGAGGTGTAGTGTAAAAGGGTCAAGAACCATGCACACTTGGGACCAAAATAGAGAGATATAGAGGGAGATACATATTTTTCTTTCCAAGAAGTTCGGAACCCTCACAAAGGAGGGGGAAGCCCTCCTTTATAGCCAAAAGGGTCCAAAGCTTCTCAAAGAAGCCAAAAACCAAGGTTGAAGATCCTCCGTACACGTGTATGGAGGATCCATTCTGTGCCTTCCAGCTGGCACAGCTGGCAACAACTCACAGAGAAAAGGTGGTCTCCCACCCTTGTAGCACCTTCAAAAAATTAAAAACAAGGTCCATGCCAAAAATGAACCAAGACGGATGCAAAACGAGGATACGAGGGTCAAAACGCACGGTCGGAGGCCCCGAAAACTGGTTGTTAAGCACCGAAAGTGGCGTGCGACCACAATAGTGGTCTCCCGGGCCACAGTGTCCCTCTAGGTAGAGGAAACAAGGTGTGTTCCAAAAACCGTTCCAAACAGAGAATGTTAAGCGGTCCCGAGCCGAGGCGCGCGGCCGACAGCTCCGAAAACCGGAAACAAGTCTCCAAACGGGAAAAGTGGCCTACGACCACGAAGAGTAGTCTACGACCACTGAGAGATGGTCTACAAGACCTCTCCCTCCCTCCAGGGAGAGGAAACAAGACTTGGTCCGCAAACCGAGTCAAAGCACAAAGAGTCCCGAGGCCCGGAGGTAAGGCTCTCAGCCGAAACTCCGAAACCTCAGGACGAGCACAACATGCACCATCACCGAGCGCTCAATCGATGACGTCTGAGTCTTAAGGTCGGTCAAAAATGGGGTGTCAACAGTTGCCCCTCTTTGACAGAACTCGGAAGTCATAAGTGAGGGGAGTGAATGTCAAAGCCCAGAGACGACCCATTTTTGACAAGGCCGAAGACTTAGACAAACATGTAAGATAACAAAGAGATGTGCCCGTAGGCAGGGGAAAAATGCAAAAGACATGCAAGATACCGAACATAACTTATGATCATGCATAAAAAGCTGTAATGAAGCAAATATACACAATAAATGTAACAGTTTAAGCAGGTGAATTCAAACCAAACTACATTACATGCAGAAAGAATGTAAGAAAATTATGCAATTCTCACGAACATGTGCGATAGATACACAAAACTGAACGAGGTGTGATAGATACACAGAGTAAGTAAGTATGTGCGATAGATACACAAAGCGAGTGTAGTGATAGATACACTAAAGTGAACGTGTGATGGATACACCAAGCGAGCGTGTGATGGATACACAAAGTAAACGTGTGATGGATACACAAAGTAAACGTGTGATGGATACACAAAACGAGCGTGTGATAGATACACAAAGGGTGAACACAAAGTGTGATAGATGCACTTAGTGAACAAAGTGTGATGGATACACAAAAGGTGAATACGAAGTGTGATAGATGCACTAAGTGAACTAGTATGATAGATACACTAAAGGTGAACACGAAGTGTGATAGATGCACTAAGTGAACAAGTGTGATGGATACACTAAATGTGTACACGAAGTGTGATAGATGCACTAAGTGAACAAGTATGATAGATACACTAAAGGTGAACACAAAGTGTGATAGATGCACTAAGTGAACAAGGTGTGATGGATACACGAAAAATGAACACAAAGTGTGATAGATGCACTATGTGAACAAAGTATGATAGATAGACTAAAAATGAACACAAAGTGTGATAGATGCACTATGTGAACAAAGTATGATAGATACACTAAAGGTGAACACAAAGTGTGATAGATGCACTATGTGAACAGAGTATGATAGATACACTAAAAATGAACACAAAGTGTGATAGATGCACTATGTGAACAAAGTATGATAGATATACTAAAGGTGAACACGAAGTGTGATAGATGCATTATATGAACAAAGTATGATAGATACACTAAGAATAAACACAAAGTGTGATAGATGCACTGAGTGATCAAAGTGTGATAGATACACTAAAGTAAATGAAGTGTGATGGATACACTAAAGCTAATGAAGTAAATGAAGTGTGATGGATACACTACGTGAATGAAGTGTGATTGATACACTAAGTGAATGATCTTAAACGGAACTTCTTTGAATGAACCGTACATACAATATCGTGCATGTATGAGAAAGAAACTTGATAGGTACAATGCAATACAATGCATGATGTTTAAGGAATGCAATAAACAAACCTGGCGGCGCTTTAGAAAGCACCTCATGAGGTGAGTGGCGATGAACCGCTATACTCTGACGGGGATCTCCCTTCGTGCCCTTCAAACACTTACCTTCAACTTACAGTATAAAGGCTCTGAAATGTTGACAAGAATTCTTCACGTAGAATACTTTGGATGCTGCCTTTCTTCCTAATCATATTCACAACTTTCTCTATTCTCCAACGGGGTGACAGACTAGGTTGGTTCAGTGTCCAGAATTGAGGTGCATACACGCTATCTCAACCTATGGGGCTTCCATACAAATTTCAAGCCGGTGACACGCCTCTGGGTATTTAAACCAGACTTCAGTCTCGGAAATCCTGAACCTTTACGTTCTAGGCAACAGCCATTCGAACTCTAGTTTTCACTATTGCAGTTGGTCTCCTAGGAACTCATTGCGAACACGGCCAAGATGCCTCTGAGAGGGAATGATACTCAGGGAGAGCATTTTTTATCGTCATTCTGGCTTGAAGCAGACTTGATCTTGAGCTTGAGGTAGAGGCACACTCATACTTTGGAGCATTGGCAAGACCTGAAGAGGTACACACAGAATGCAATCTCGGAACTTACTGAAGTTGAAACAAGCTCAGATACCCGACATTTTTCCTCTTTTCTTTTGCTTTGTAGTCTGAAACCTATATAGCTTCAGATAGGTCCTGGTTTTACTGTTCCCACATGACCCGAGTTGAACCCTGCGGTTTTTGAAAGAACAAAATCTTGTTTTGCACAAATGTGGAGAATGGCACAGCACTCTGAGCACAAAACGATTTTTTTGAAATTTAGAGTGAGAATAAGTTCTCAACTGGGTATTGAGCCTACGACTGAACACAGCACGCCACGACTCAACAACAAAGAGAAAGACAAGGTATGACAACCTAAGCATGGCTATAGACACCTGAAAAGACTCAAAACAAAAATCGAGACAAACAAAATGACTGACACGACACACAGATGTGTTCCAATGGCAAGAGACCTCTCAGTGCAGGAGGAGCCAGTTTCTTCGGGTATTATTCCCCACCCTTTCTTATTTGTGATTCTCACACCACTTGGCCCTCAAGCTCGGTTTTTCTCTCAAAACCCTTTCCTCGCTTTTCCTCTCAGCGCATATCTCTCTATTCTTTAATCTCTCATTTTCTATCCCTCCCCTGGGTGGTTGATGGATAAACAAGAAGTTGCGGGCTCTTGCCCCTAGCATTCCGCTAGATTCTCTTTCTTCTGCTCACAACAGTGAACTTCTCCCACAGAGGGGCTGTAATGTGGCTGGATGTGCAGCAGATCTGCAATTGACATTGGTTGACGATGCTCTACTGGGGAGTTTGGACGTGATTAGATCTGTCCAGATGAGGGAATGGAATATCCTACTCCATTCTAGTTTCTACTTCGCACTTGGTTTGATACCTTGCTGCTTGGAGGATTAGAGAACTTTCGGCATTTTGCTGTTAGTTTCTGTTGTCCCCTTTTCTAGCAAATACGGTGCCCTTTCTGGCAAGTATGTTGACAATGGGAAAAAGATAGAACACCTGACTTAATTGTGCCCCTAGTTCATTATTTTGACCATTTTTTTTTTTTTTTGTTTTTGACGTTCTGCTAAAACAATTTTGACCAACATGAGGGTTAGATTAACATGGAATAATTTTCGAGAGAATTAGTCAACCTCATTAAAAATTCTCAAAACTGTTTTTTTACAAATGGTCATTGCTCAACGAGCGCAGAATTTACTCTTAAGATGCACAACCTCAGATCCAAAATAATGAAAAATTGCCCCTTGTCTAAACGGCACTGCACGGCAACTGAAAGTTGCCCCTAGTCTGAATAGCACCGCAGCACTGCACAGCAACGAAAAGTTGCCCCTAGTCTGAATAGCGCCGTAGCACATGGCAACCAGTCCTCACAGTGACAATTACAACCAAATTCTCGGATACAGAGAAGACAAAGACCCGAACCGTCACATGGACACAGTCGAATTTGAAGTGTTTGACGGCTGGACTTCAGAATGAAGTTGCCTACGTATCCCAAACATGGGAATCAAGCATTGCGTAGTTCGGGGTAAGGTACACTCGGGTATTAACCTCTCCTTTTGCACTCTAACTTTTGCCAAGGCCGCCCTTTCTGGGTTTTCAACCTTGCGAGCTCTGTTTTTCTTTTCTTTTCAATTCTTTTCATTCCTTTCTTCTTTTCTTTTCAAGATTTTTTGCATTTCTTTTTCTTCATCATTTTTTTTTTGTTCTTTTTGCTTTTCTTTTCTTTTTTTCTTATTTTTCTTGCTCTAACTTTTGCCTGGGTCGCCCTTCCGGGTTTTCGGCCCAGCGAGCCTCTCAAGGGTAAAAGTGTAGCTTTGTCCATGTCAAATGGTTTTGAGATCTCGAAGCCATCTGAATCCAGGAGAGTGGCTGTTGTTCGCTGATGATGTAGGAGTCCATCCAATGGGGAGCTGAATTGCCCCCAGTGTTGTGGATAGGAGCTCAATTGTCCTTTAGCAATGTTTTCTTCTTTCCTCCCTTCTGGGATTTGGCATTCTTGCCAGTCTTCGTCTTTGACTCTTCGAGCACATCTGACATTTTTTCCCCTAATTCGAGGGGTGCTCCTGATCTAGCTTCACAAGCTTCTTGATCTGACTTTTTCTTGCCCCTAGTTCGCGGGCTGCTTCGAATCTGGCCACACAGGCCTCACATCATGATTGGCCTTGGAACATTCTGAATCTAAGTTCAAGGTTTGGAATCAAGAGGGGTCGATTTTCGAGGCTAAGAGCGATCCTAAGCTGCACAATCTCAAGAGCGATTCCCCACAGGTCTTCGTAGGACGGCACAAAACATTTTTTGAAATTTTTTAAGAAAGCGACTAGTCGCTCGCGCTGAAGACAATGCGAAACCAATCTAGATCAAGCCAGGATCCTTCTCAGTACTCACGTTAACAAACATGATCTCATTCATTAAGGGCTTAGCATGCCTCTCTTTCTCTCATTCCGAGGAATTCCTCCCTCTTTGTTTTCACCACAGTGTTCAAAAAGTTTTGAAAAACTTAGGTCAATGCAATGACTTCAAGGCACAGAAAAGACAGAGTTCTTAGTCAAATACTGTCATCCCATTCAGAACTTCCGGCATAACTGGCACAAGGCAGAAGCAAACACAAGAGTGAAAATCACTGCTGTTTCATTCAAAATCTGTTGGTGTAACTGGCTCCATGGCAGAAACAGACTCAAAAGAAAGCGAAAAAACAAACAAAAAAAAGCAAAACAGTGATGCCCGAGGTAACACCCTCGGAATCACCCGACTTTTGTACAACAGGACTGACTCGATACAACAAGACAGACCCAACTAACTTAGTACAAAAAGACTGACTATAGACAAAACAACAAACTGACCCAATACCCACGTCAGAAAGTACAAAAACTAGTATTTGCATATTGCTCAAAACAGTGCATGCCATACGCCATATCTGGAGTAAACTGAGTGCCGCCCGCATGTGGTTCATCCCCTAATCACCTATTCGTACTATCCCCCAAGTTCATTGATCTAGTGGCGATAGACTTTGCTAAGCTGCTGCGGCGATGACCTTGTTGTCAAACAGATCTTGTACATCATGGCGAAGACGAAAGCAACTGTCAGTGTCATGACCGGTTTGTTGATGGTAGGCACAGTATTTAGTCTGGTCATGCTTTGGAGGGATAGGATCGGGTAGAGGCCGTTGTTCCAATGGTTTCAAATGTCCTTTCCGGAGAAAGACCTCTAGAGCCTTTGACAAAGGCATATAAAGTGGGGTAAAAACCCTCTTGACTCGAGGTGAATATTTGGTTTTTTGTGAGCTACTTCCGGACGCACCGGTGAATGGGGTAGCTATTTTTGATGTGGTGGTGGTCACCATGCCCACGTCTGAAGTTCTAGCAGTTGCGTCACCACTGGTGGTCGCATTCGAACTGCGGGTAAACACCCACCTGGGCTGCTCCTTCTCCTGGTCAATAAGGCCCTGCTTCATAGCGTCCTCAATCTGTACCCCAATCTCGTGTAGATCCGTAAAGGTGGGAAGGGGTAAGACGATCATTTTTTGCATCAGCTTGGGCTGGAGGTTGCGCACAACCATCCTTATCTGGTCTTTGTCGGAAGGCTTTGTGGTCATCATCGAGGTCTTTGCTCTCCATCTCGTCACAAACTCTGAAAAACCCTCATTTGGCTCTTGGCGGGTGACTTTAAGATCACGAGTTGTGACCTCGATCTGTGTGTTGTAGGAGTATTGAGCAATGAAGGCCTCAGCCATCTCCTCCCAGTTCCTCTTAACGGAGTCCTCCAGTTTTGCATACCAAATAGCCGCTACAACCGGCAGGGTCCGGCCAAACAAAGAAAGCTTCTGCAATCTGGTGTGGCCCATTGGCCTTGGTATGTCTAAAAACAGCCGCAAATGCACCATAGGATCCCCAAATCCATCAAAGCGGTCAATATGTGGCATCTTAAACCGGTCTGGCAACGTCACGACCGAGTCGGTGTCCCCATCCTCAATATCTAGAATGGACTTCACACCCTGAGATTTCTTGAACAACTTTTCAAGCTTGCTCACTTTCAACACTGTAGGGTCCACTTCGAACTCAAAGGGTGAATCCGGTAGGTTGGTCTGTGCTTTGGATAGCTGGGGTAGGATTGGGGGTGGAGCTGGCCCTGTTGGAATGTCCGTATCTTCCTGGACATTAGCTGCCTCCCCGAGTATTGGCACTCTTGGCGGGGGAGGAGCTTGGTGTGAGGCCGATGCTTCGGCTTGTTGTTGCAGCCTGGCAATTAACTCTGCCTATTGAGCCATGACCTCAGCCTGTTGTTTGGCAAATTCTGCTTGACATGCAGCGTCCTGCTGCATGGTTCTCACACTTTCTTGGAGTTGACGCATCATCTCCTCCATTCCTGCCATACTGCCCTGATCTGACTGAACAAGTATGTATCCCCTTTCTCAGGTGGAAACAGATATCTCAGCCTAACTACACACAGGTGAGGTGGATAATGGCCGCTAAACTAGGGACTGTTGAATAGGTGATATGTGCTTTGATTGGCCTTTTCTTGCCTTATCATTGGCGAAGGAAACACTGGTTGCCCTTGAACTGAATCTCTGACCTGACAAAGTCTATCAACACAAGTCCAATGTACCCGGAGGATATTGGAGCCTTCTTAAGCTATGGTTACACGACTACCCCCTAGCAAAAGAGAAAACAGACAGCATCTCAACCTAATTTCACTAGAATAGATATGAGCATAGCTGAATGAATGTGCTCTCTACTAAATTCTGCCCAAAATCCTGCCTGTAAAATGATACCCTCAGGTAAACCTGATTCCCAAACACTGATGCCCTCAGGCTTGATACCTAGACTTGCAAACTGATACATGCATTCCCTGTAGAGGCCAACTCTAAAAACGCATAGCAAGCAAGTGAGAGCCAAAACACCCCTATGGAGGGGTAGGGTTTTCCTGTCCTAGTTTCGCCAAGAACTAGGGTTTCACTACGCACACAGCGGTTTCAAACAACCTATAAACTGGTAAGCAACCTGTCTTAGTTTGGAATGGTCACTATGGATTCCGAATATGCACTAGGTCGAATGGTCAAAAAGGGTGCCCCGGTAAAAACCGGGGTTTGTGTTCCTATCATGGCAGAGCCCGTAACCGGTCAGCCTTATGGCACGCTTCTCAAAGCGAGCCTCTGGCAAACCGTCCAGGAATAGCAGATGGCGAACACGATGTCCTAGGCGCACAAATGCGAATGCAATGCAAAGAAACACATAAGTGTAGTCAAAACAAGATATCATGAGTTCGAGTCAAGTTCTCTAACTCCCCAGCAGAGTCGCCAGAAACTGTAGACGTCTCCGAACGTCACGGGAGAAATCCCGTTTTGTTCGTTGGGCTCACTACAGTTCGGACTCAAATGTCACGGTTCTTAATCTGATCTCACAAAGTGCAATGCAAGATTGATAAATCACCAAAGTGTCCAAATCTGGCAAATCGTTTTTGAAAAATTGATTTTTAGAAAGAAGTGCCAAACATGGACTGCTTTGCCAGATACAGAGTCGCCACCTAAATATTTATTTTGGGAGAATTTAGGAAACACTGACTCGTGCCTAAGGCCACGTGTCCGTCATCACCAAAGTTGCCTCGGCTCGGGAACTAGGGTACGATTGCGGAAGGTCATGCAATGAGCACCCCCGCTCGCCCGATCAAAGATCGGCCACTACTAAACATGATATCGAGTTTTTGAAAACACATGCATTCTTATTCCGGTTTATTAGCCTAGGATTACTATGCGATGCACACAACATACAAGTATAGACTAGATCGCCTGAGTTGGAACAAAACATTTCATGTTTGTTTATTTAAAAATGGTTTGATGGTGCTACTCGCAAGTAGGCTAAAACGTGGATTTGCCACCCTCAAGTGGGCTTAGAAAACATGGTGATTTGCCACTCTCAAGTGGGCTTTAAAACTTGCAATCAATGAATTGTCCCAATTCAAGTAACCCAACCTTCACCCACAAACATTCAGGCAGTTATATCACATAAGCAATTAGCCTCATGGTAAGCATGCTATCATGGCAGTCACTCACATACATGCAAGGATGCTAAAGCATAAACACTTACCGAGTACTCCGAGCCAAAGAAAGAAGCTAATTAGAAATCATGCATGAATCCTAACTATGCTAAGAATGCCTAATGCAACACATGCAAAAATGCAACTACAATAGGCTCGGCTATTCTAAGATGGCATATGAGATGCAACAATCGATACATGTATTCAACTTGGAATTGAAATACAATGCAGTTAGTATGATGCGCCGAGCCCGGTGCATGCAAGGAAGATGAATGGATGCAAACATGCGAGCATAAGGATGCTAATTGAAACATGCCCCAAAACTAACCATCATAAGCTGGTAAATAAAAGGGAGAAAGACGTGGGGTTGGAAGACATACATCACACGCACGCACACTTGTTACAACATTGCCCTCTCTCAGAGGGTCCGAATAAATAATACAGAATCGAATTAACTAATTATTACACAACATTAGCTAATTAACAAATTAACTAAATTAGCATGCAAACTATGTAAAATGGACTGCCTCAGCTCTGTTTTGGAAGACAATGGATGGATGCGTGCTCGAGTTGCCTTGCCCGAAAATCCATCGCGATGTCTCAACTCGCCTTTGTTTGCAATTGAACTCAAAAACTTGCACAAAGCTCCAAGGAGATGAAACTCCACCCTGGGAATCTAGGGGAAGGCTACCGACCAGCTATAGGCATTGGAGACCACCTACCGACCACCCTTGGTGGTGAAAACCAGAAAAGGTGGTCGGCCTGCCAGAAAACATGGTCGGCCGACCAGTTTCTTCTCCTGGTTTCTGCATTTTCTGCAACAAAGGCAAGAGAGAGAGAAGGCAAAGTATTTTCAACATGTGTGTGCCCGACCATTCTCCCCGTCATTGCATAAGCTCTAGGGAGTGTAGTCCTCGATCCTCGTGCCATCAATCATGCATCCCGATGCATGATGGCCGAGGAGTCGAATCGCACAACTCAATGTGAAATGAATGCACATATAAACAACTAAAGCCGACAACTCTATCATGGGTAGTCAAGAGTGTCGGTGACCAAGAATCAAGGCACGTTTCGTTACTTTGAGTACGAAACGTCCCTCGTTTCCCGTGTTTGGACTAAACCCTACTCCAAACACAATGCAACAAACAATGTATGGACAAGTGCAACCCTAGCATGCGATCTAAATGCAATGCGACTAAGTGATGCGAAGATGCACGGAATGACATGCAAGCATGCAAATGGCATACACAATGCTATGAACTAATCAATGGCATACTCAATGCACATGAATTATATGACATGCATACACAATGCACTAACATACGCAATGCAAAACAACATATGCAACAATATGACAACATGCGATTAGCATACACGATGCGAATAGCGAATGACATACTCAATGCAACGAACTACATGGCATGCGCAATGCTATCACTAGAATGGCATACACAATGCAAGATGGACTTAAACCAAGATGGGTGAGCCTCAGTCACACCAAAATCAGTAGCCAATATGATGAAAATGAGACGACAAGGTCCATGCAAACATGCACAAATGCAAAGGACCAAACCTAAGGAACAAAGTGCAACTCTACCAAAGCATGACAAGGATGAAATATGGCATACAATGACACATGTTCCAGCTCTGAAATGACATACAAGATGGTCCCGAATCATGCAAACAACTCACCCTATGCATGTTGGATGACACAGTTACCGAAACTAGTGAAGTGCATTACACTAGTGGTATGCAAAGCGATGCTCAAATGACCAAACCAACCCCAAACAATCCCTATGCAGACCCAAAACAGTGGCAAAATGGACTAAAATGATGGCTTGCAATGCACAAAAATGAAGCTCATGCGATAGCCCAAAAATAAGGCATACAAGCAGAAATCTCAAACGCATTTAAAGAGTGGAAAACATGGGAACATGGAAACCTACATGCTCTGAAATCATGGTAAGAATGATGCTAAATCATGTCAAAGGCCCAAACAATGCATGCTAGTGGACTCGATACACAAAGCTAGTAAGCTTGATTGAACCATGACCATATGCAACAATGCATGCATGACCCAAAACACTTCAAACAGAGCTAAGGCAGCCTAAAATATAAATAAAATTAGTTTGGACCATGGCCAAAATATGCTAGAATGGAGGGCCAAAACAACATGCATTATAGGCTAGTGAACCATGATTTACACTACAACCATATGAAGCATTCAAGAGGCCACTAAACCAGAAAAAGTCAGAGACATGACATGCCAAATAAAGCCCAAAAATCCATTGAAACACGATCAATGCATACAAGAATGCTATGCTCCTTTGATAGGCTACAGGAGGGGTTATTCTACACATGCAAGAGACACACCCAAGGTGACAAAACCAACTCCGGACCAGCCTAGGAAGGTCCTAAAAGTCACTAAAAAGGGCATGAAATAAGGCTTAGAGGTGTGCAAACGAAGGCTCCTTTGAAAGGCCAAAAATGCTAGTAAACAAGACAACAAGAGAGAGGGTCACCCCTCTCTGATTTTGACCCTCAAAACCACATCCCAACCACTGAAAATCCACTGGATTTTAGTGGCTAAAGGGCCAAGCAAAGCTCAAAAGAAAGGCCTCATGGCATGGCTCAAAACAAGGCAAAATGAAGCATGCAAGGGGGTAGATGACCCCCAACAACAAAATGACCTTAAACAAACATCAAAAGGACCTCAAAATAAGACTTTTTTAAGTTGACAACAAAGCTTAAATATGCATGCCAATAAGGCTAAGAGATGGAGCAAAACAATGCTTAAAAGAGGGAAAAAGTGTGTTACCCTTGAAGCTCAGCAAAACAACAACTTCTGGACCCAAAAACCAGACCTTCAACCTCTGAAAATGACCTCCAAGGACCTCAAGGCAATGGTGGAGGTGTGTGGCTAGGAGGTGTAGTGTAAAAGGGTCAAGAACCATGCACACTTGGGACCAAAATAGAGAGATATAGAGGGAGATACATATTTTTCCTTCCAAGAAGTTCTGAACCCTCACAAAGGAGGGGGAAGCCCTCCTTTATAGCCAAAAGGGTCCAAAGCTTCTCAAAGAAGCCAAAAACCAAGGTTGAAGATCCTCTATACACGTGTATGGAGGATCCATTCTGTGCCTTCCAACTGGCACAGTTGGCAACAACTCATAGAGACAGAACTGAGGGAGGCAGGCCGACCAGTTCAGGTGGTCGGCCGACCACTTCCCCTGGTCGGTCGACCAGTTCAAAAGGTTCAACTCCATAAAAAGTGGTCGGCAGCCCCATTTGGTGGTCTCCCAACTGAATGCAAGCTAGTGGTGTGGTGGGAGACCAGCAATTGTGGCCCAAAAAAGAGGGAGACCAGTTACCTGACAAGAAAACCGGCCGGCGGGGGAAAAGTGGTCTCCAAGGAGAAAAGGTGGTCTCCCACCCTTGTACCACCTTCCAAACAATGAAAACAAGGTCCATGCCAAAAATGAACCAAGACGGATGCAAAACGAGGGTTCGGGGGTCAAAACGCGTAGCCGGAGGCCCCGAAAACTAGTTGTTAAGCACCGAAAGTGGCGTGCGACCACAAAAGTGGTCTCTCGGGCCACAGTGTCCCTCTAGGCAGAGGAAACAAGGTGTGTTCCAAAAACCGTGCCAAACAGAGACTGTTAAGCGGTCCTGAGCCAAGGCGCGCGACCGACGGCTCCAAAAACCAGAAACAAGTCTCCAAACGGGAACAGTGGCCTACGACCACGAAGAGTAGTCTACGACCACTGAGTGATGGTCTAAGACCTCTCCCTCCCTCCAGGTAGAGGAAACAAGACTTGGTCCGTAGACCGAGTCAAAGCACAAAGAGTCCCAAGGCCCGGAGGCAAGGCTCTCAGCCGAAACTCTGAAACCTCAAGACGAACACAACATGCACCATCACCGAGCGCTCAATCGATGACGTCTGAGTCTTAAGGTCGGTCAAAAATGAGGTGTCTACAGTTGCCCCTCTTTGATAGAACTCGGAAGTCATAAGTGAGGGGAGTGAATGTCAAAGCCCAGAGACGACCCATTTTTAACAAGGCCGAAGACTTAGACAAACAAGCAAGATAACAAAGAGATGTGCCCGCAGGCAGGGGCAAAATGTAAAAGACATGCAATATACCGAACATAACTTATGATCATGCATAGAAAGCTGTAATGAAGCAAATATACACAATAAATGCAACAGTTTAAGCAGGCGAATTCAAACCAAACTACATTACATGCAGAAAGGATGTAAGAAAATTATGCAATTCTCACGAACATATGCGATAGATACACAAAAGTGAACGAGGTGTGATAGATACACAGAGTAAGTAAGTATGTGCGATAGATACACAAAGTGAGTGTAGTGATAGATACACTAAAGTGAACGTGTGATGGATACACAAGGCGAGCGTGTGATGGATACACAAAGTAAACGTGTGATGGATACACAGAACGAGCGTGTGATAGATACACAAAGGGTGAACACAAAGTGTGATGGATACACAAAAGGTGAATACGAAGTGTGATAGATGCACTAAGTGAACAAGTGTGATGGATACACAAAAGGTGAACACGAAGTGTGATAGATGCACTAAGTGAACAAGTGTGATGGATACACTAAAGGTGAACACGAAGTGTGATAGATGCACTAAGTGAACAAGTGTGATGGATACACTAAAGGTGAACACGAAGTGTGATAGATGCACTAAGTGAACAAGTGTGATGGATACACTAAAGGTGAACACGAAGTGTGATAGATGCACTAAGTGAACAAGTGTGATGGATACACTAAAGGTGAACACGAAGTGTGATAGATGCACTAAGTGAACAAGTGTGATGGATACACTAAAGGTGAACACGAAGTGTGATAGATGCACTAAGTGAACAAGTGTGATGGATACACTAAAGGTGAACACGAAGTGTGATAGATGCACTAAGTGAACAAGTGTGATGGATACACTAAAGGTGAACACGAAGTGTGATAGATGCACTAAGTGAACAAGTGTGATGGATACACTAAAGGTGAACACGAAGTGTGATAGATGCACTAAGTGAACAAGTGTGATGGATACACTAAAGGTGAACACGAAACCTGAGATAAATTCCAAACACGCTGAAATCGCGTAAGGAACGGGACACTTAAACCACGCTGAAATCGTGAGAAGAGGTCCGAAACAAACCGCCCAGCGCGTCTACAATGCGACCTGAGATAAATTCCAAACACGCTGAAATCGCGTAAGGAACGGGGCACTCAAACCACGCTAAAAACGTGAGAAGAGGTTCGAAACAAAGTATCAGGTGCGTGCTCGGCGTAACCTGAGAAAGTCCCGGAGGACAACGATCCTAAATGCAGCTCGACGTAAAAGGATAAATGATACAAGATAACACAAGATGCAAATAAACGCAATAAGTGCTATGATACAGTACATGTTACAAGCAATGTAGAGCATGATGTTTAGGGAATGCAATAAACAGACAAAGAAGCACTTTAGAAAGCACCTTATGGAGTGAGTAGCGGTAAACCGCTTTACTCTAACGGGGATCTTCCTTCCATTGTGTTCTTCGAACACTTACATTCAACTCACAGTACAAAGGCTCTGAAATACTGACAAGGGTTCTTCACGTAGAACACTTTGGATGATGCCTTTCTTCCTGATCATATTCACAACTTTCCCTATTCTCCAACGGGGTGACAGACTAGGTTGGTCTAGTATCCAGAATTGAGGTGCATATACGCTATCTCAACCTATGGGGCTTCCATACAGATTTCAAGTTGAGGACACGCCTTTGGGTATTTAAACCAGACTTTAGTCTCGAAAATCCCGAACCTTTGTGTTCTAGGCAACAACCATTCGAACTCTAGTTTCCACCGTCGCAGTTGGTCTCCTAGGAACTCATTTCGAACACAGCCAAGATGCCTCTGGCAGGGAATGGTACTTAGGGAGATCACTTTTGATCGCCATTCTGGCTTGAAGCAGACTTGATCTTGAGCTTGAGGTAGAGGCACACTCATACTTTGGAGCATTGGCAAGACCTGAAGAGGTACACACAGAATGCAATCTCGGAACTTACTGAAGTTGAAACAAACTCAGATACCCGACATTTTCCATCTTTTCTTTTGCTTTGTAGTCTGAAACCTATATAGCTTCAGATAGGTCCTGGTTTTACTGTTCCCACATGACCCGGGTTGAACCCTGCGGTTTTTGAAAGAACACAATCTTGTTTTGCACAAATGTGGAGAACGACACGGCACTCTGAGCACAAAACGATTTTTTTGAAATTCAGAGTGAGAATAAGTTCTCAACTGGGTATTGAGCCTACGACTGAACACAGCACGTCATGACTCAACAACAAAGAGAAAGACAAGGTAAGACAACCTAAACACGCCTATAGACACCTGAAAAGACTCAAAACAAAAATTGAGACAAACAAAATGACTGACACGACACACAGATGTGTTCCAATGGCAAGAGACCTCTCAGTGCACGAGGAGCCAGTTTCTTCGGGTATTATTCCCCACCATTTCTTATTTGTGATTCTCACACCACTCGGCCCTCAAGCTCGGTTTTTCTCTCAAAACCCTTTTCTCGCTTTTCCTCTCAGCGCACATCTCTCTATTCTTTAATCTCTCATTTTCTATCCCTCCCCTGGGTGGTTGATGGATAAACAAGAAGTTGCGGGCTCTTGCCCCTAGCATTCCGCTAGATTCTCTTTCTTCTGCTCACAACAGTGAACTTCTCCCACAGAGGGGCTATAATGCGTCTGGATGTGCAGCAGATCTGCAATTGACATTGGTTGATGATGCTCTACTGGGGAGTTTGGACGTGATTAGATCTGTCCAGATGAGGGAATGGAATATCCTGCTCCATTCCAGTTCGTGCTTCGCACTTAGCTTGATACCTTGCTGCTTGGAAGATGAGAAAACTTTCGGCATTTTGCTGTTAGTTTCTGTTGTCCCCTTTTCTAGCAGATACGGTGCCCTTTCTGGCAAGTATGTTGACAATGGGGAAAAGACAGAACACCTGACTTAATTGTGCCCCTAGTTCATTATTTTGATCTTTTTTTTTTTTTTGACGTTCTGCTAAAACAATTTTGACCAACATGAGGGTTAGATTAACACGTTTTTTTGATTTTTTGATTTAAAATCATGCAAGTCAGGTTATGAGCACTGAAAATTTTTCTTTTTTGGGTCCAAGAAATGGTTCAGTTTTAGAAAAATGGAATAATTTTCGAGAGAATTAGTCAACCTCATTAAAAATTCTCAAAACTATTTTTTTACAAATGGCCATTGCTCAACGAGCGCAGAATTTACTCTTGAGATGCACAACCTCAGATCCAAAATAATGAAAAATTGCCCCTTGTCTGAACGGCACTACCCGACAACTGAAAGTTGCCCCCAAGTCTGAATAGCACCGCAGCACTGCACAGCAACGGAAAGTTGCCCCTAGTCTGAATAGCGCCGCAGCACATGGCAACCAGTCCTCATAGTGACAATTACAACCAAATTCTCGGATACAGAGAAGACAAAGACCCGAACCGTCACATGGACACAGTCGAATTTGAAGTGTTTTACAGCTGGACTTCAGAATGAAGTTGCCTACGTATCCCAAAATTGGAATCAAGCATTGCGTAGTTCGGGGTAAGGTACACTCGGGTATTAACCTATCCTTTTGCGCTCTAACTTTTGCCAAGGCCGCCCTTTCTGGGTTTTCAACCTTGCGAGCTCTGTTTTTCTTTTCTTTTCAATTCTTTTCATTCCTTTCTTCTTTTCTTTTCAAGATTTTTTGCATTTCTTTTTCTTCATCATTTTTTTTTTGTTCTTTTTGCTTTTCTTTTCTTTTTTTCTTATTTTTCTTGCTCTAACTTTTGCCTGGGTCGCCCTTCCGGGTTTTCGGCCCAGCGAGCCTCTCAAGGGTAAAAGTGTAGCTTTGTCCATGTCAAATGGTTTTGAGATCTCGAAGCCATCTGAATCCAGGAGAGTGGCTGTTGTTCGCTGATGATGTAGGAGTCCATCCAATGGGGAGCTGAATTGCCCCCAGTGTTGTGGATAGGAGCTCAATTGTCCTTTAGCAATGTTTTCTTCTTTCCTCCCTTCTGGGATTTGGCATTCTTGCCAGTCTTCGTCTTTGACTCTTCGAGCACATCTGACATTTTTTCCCCTAATTCGAGGGGTGCTCCTGATCTAGCTTCACAAGCTTCTTGATCTGACTTTTTCTTGCCCCTAGTTCGCGGGCTGCTTCGAATCTGGCCACACAGGCCTCACATCATGATTGGCCTTGGAACATTCTGAATCTAAGTTCAAGGTTTGGAATCAAGAGGGGTCGATTTTCGAGGCTAAGAGCGATCCTAAGCTGCACAATCTCAAGAGCGATTCCCCACAGGTCTTCGTAGGACGGCACAAAACATTTTTTGAAATTTTTTAAGAAAGCGACTAGTCGCTCGCGCTGAAGACAATGCGAAACCAATCTAGATCAAGCCAGGATCCTTCCCAGTACTCACGTTAACAAGCATGATTTCATTCATTAAGGGCTTAGCATGCCTCTCTTTCTCTCTGTTGATCAAATTTTGCAAAACCCGACACAGTGTTCAAAAAGTTTTGAAAAACTTAGGTCAATGCAATGACTTCAAGGCACAGAAAAGACAGAGTTCTTAGTCAAATACTGCCATCCCATTCAGAACTTCCGGCATAACTGGCACAAGGCAGAAGCAAACACAAGAGTGTGAAAATCACTACTGTTTCATTCAAAATCTGTTGGTGTAACTGGCTCCATGGCAGAAACAGACTCAAAAAAAAGCGAAAAAACAAACAAAAAAAAGCAAAACAGTGATGTCCGAGGTAACACCCTCGGAATCACCCGACTTCTGTACAACAGGACTGACTCGATACAACAAGACAGAACCAACTGACTTAGTACAAAAAGACTGACTATATACAAAACAACAAAACTGACCTAATACCCAAGTCAAAAAGTACAAAAACTAGTATTTGCATATTGCTCGAAACAGTGCGTGCCATACGCTATATCTGGAGTAAACTGAGTGCCGCCCGCATGTGGTTCATCCCCTGATCACCTATTCGTACTATCCCCCAAGTTCATTGATCTAGTGGCGATAGACTTTGCTGAGCTGCTGCGGCGATGACCTTGTTGTCAAACAGATTTTGTACATCATGGCGAAGACGAAAGCAACTGTCAGTGTCATGACCGGTTTGTTGATGGTAAGCACAGTATTTAGTCTGGTCATGCTTTAGAGGGATAGGATCGAGTAGAGGCCGTTGTTCCAATGGTTTCAAATGTCCTTTCTGGAGTAAGACCTTTAGAGCCTTTGACAAAGGCATATAAAGTGGGGTAAAAACCCTCTTGACTCGAGGTGGATATTTGGTTTTTTGTGAGCTACTTCCGGACGCACTGGTGAATGGGTAGCTGTTTTTGATGTGGCGGTGGTGACCATGCCCACGTCTGAAGTTTTAGCAACTGCGTCACCACTGGTGGTCATATTCGAACTGCGGGTAAACACCCTCCTGGGCTGCTCCATCTCCTGGTCAATAAGGCCCTACTTCATAGCGTCCTCAATCTGTACCCCAATCTCGTGTAGATCCGCAAAGGTGGGAAGGGGTAAGACGATCATTTTTTGCATCAGCTTGGGCAGGAGGTTGTGCACAACCATCCTTATCTGGTCTTTGTCGGAAGGCTTTATGGTCATCATTCGAGGCCTCTCTCCATCTCGTCACAAACTCTGAAAAACCCTCATTTGGCTCTTGGCGGGTGACTTTAAGATCACGAGTTGTGACCTCGATCTGTGTGTTGTAGGAGTATTGAGCAATGAAGGCCTCAGCCATCTCCTCCCAGTTCCTCTTAACGGAGTCCTCCAGTTTTGCATACCAAATAGCCGCTACACCCGACAGGGTCCGGCCGAACAAAGAAAGCTTCTGCAATCTGGTGAGGCCCATTGGCCTTAGTATGTCTAAAAATAGCCGCAAATGCACCATAGGATCCCCAGATCCGTTAAAGCGGTCAATATGTGGCATCTTAAACCGGTCCGGCAACGTCACGACCGACTTGGTGTACCCATCCTCAATATCTGGAATGGACTTCACACCCTAAGATTTCTTGAACAACTTTTCAAGCTTGCTCACTTTCAACGCTGTAGGGTCCACCTCGAACTCAAAGGGTGAATCCGGTAGGTTGGTCTGTGCTTTGGATAGCTAGGGTAGGATTGGGGGCGGAGCCGGCCCTATTGGAATGTTCGTATCTTCCTGGACATTAGCTGCCTCCCCGAGTATTGGCACTTTTGGTGGGGAAAGAGCTTGGTGTGAGGCCGATGCTCCGACTTGTTGTTGTAGCCTGGCAATTAACTCTGCCTGTTGAGCCATGACCTCGGCCTGTTGTTTGGCAAATTCTGCTTGACGGGCAGCGTCCTGCTGCATGGTTCTCATACTTTCTTGGAGTTGACGCATCATCTCCTCCATTCCTGCCATACTGCCCTGATCTAACTGAACAAGTATGTATCCCCTTTCTCAGGTGGAAACAGATATCTCAGCCCAACTGCGCACAGGTGAGGTGGATAATGGCCGTTGAACTTCTCTGACCTGACAAAGTCTATCAACACAAGTCCAATGTACCCGGGGGATATTGGAGACTTCTGAAGCTATGGTTCCATGACTACCCCCTAGCAAAAGAGAAAACAGACAGCATCTCAGCCTGATTTCATTGGAATAGATATGAGCATAGCTGAATGAATGTGCTCTCCACTGAATTCTACCCAAAATCCTGCCTGTAAAATGATACCCTCAGGTAAAACTGATTCCCAAACACTGATGCCCTCAGGCCTGATACCCAGACTTGCAAACTGATACATGCATTCCCTGTAGAGGCCAACTCTAAAAACACATAGCAAGCAAGTGAGAGCCAAAACACCCCTATGGAGGGGTAGGGTTTTCCTGTCCTAGTTTCGCCAAGAACTAGGGTTTCACTACGCACACGACGGTTTCAAACAACCTATAAATGGGTAAGCAACCTGTCCTAGTTTGGAATGGTCACTATGGATTCCGAATATGCACTAGGTCGAATCGTCAAAAAGGGTGCCCCGGTAAAAACCGGGGTTTGTGTTCCCATCATGGCAGAGCCCGTAATCGGTCAGCCTTATGGCACGCTTCTCAAAGCGAGCCTCCGGCAAACCGTTCAGGAATAGCAGATGGCGAACACGATGTCCTAGGCGCACCAATAAACATGCAATGCAAAGAAACACATAAGTGTAGTCAAAACAAGATATCATGAGTTCGAGTCAAGGTCTCTAACTACCCAGCAGAGTCGCCAGAAACTGTAGACGTCCCCGAACGTCTCGGGAAAAATCCCGTTTTGTTCATTGGGCTCACTACAGTTCAGACTCAAATGTCACGGTTCTTAATCTTATCTCACAAACTGTAATGCAAGATTGATAAATCACCAAAGAGTCTAAATGTGGCAAATCGTTTTTGAAAAACTGATTTTTAGAAAGAAGTGCCAAACATGGACTGCTTTGCCAGATACAGAGTCGCCACCTAAATTTTTATTTTGGGAGAATTTAGGAAACCCTGACTCGTGCCTAAGGCCACGTGTCCGTCAACACCAAAGTTGCCTCGGCTCGGGAACTTGGGTACGATTGGGGAAGGTCACTTCATGAGCACCCCCGCTTGCCCGATCAAAGATCAGCCACTACTAAACATCCGTCATCACCAAAGTTGCCTCGGTTCAGGAACTTGGGTACGATTGGGGAAGGTCATCTATGAGCACCCCTGCTCGTCCGATCAAAGATCGGCCATTACTAAGCATGATATCTTGTTTTTGAAAACACATGTACTCTTATTCCGGTTGTTAACCTAGGATTACTATATGATGCGCACAACATACAAGTATAGACTAGATTGCCTAAGTTAGAACAAAGCATCGCATATCTGTTTGTTTTGAAAATGGATTGAAGTTTGCTACTTGCAAGTAGGCTAAAACACGGATTTCGACGAATTATTTCAATTCAAGCAACCCAACCTTCACCCACAGGCATTCAGACAGTTATATCACATAAGTACATAGCCTCATGGTAAGCATGCTATCATGGCAGTCACTCATACGCATGTAAGGATGCTAAAGCATAAACACTCACCGAGTACTCTGAGCAAAAACAGAAACTAGTTAGTAATCAATGCATGATCCTAGTTCATGTTAAGATGGCTAATGCAACACATGCAAAATGCAACTAAGATAGGCTCGGCTATTCTAAGATGGCATATGAGATGCAACAATCGATACATGTATTCAACTTGGAATTGAAATACAATGTGGTTAGCATGATGCGCCGAGCCCGGTGCATGCAAGACAAATGAATGGATACAAATATGCGAGCATAAGGATGCTAATTGAAACATGCCCTAAAACAAACCATCATAAGCTGGTAAATAAAAGGGAGAAAGACGTGGGGTTGGAAGACATACATCACACACACGCACACTTATTACAACATTGCCCTCTCGCGGAGGGTCCGAATAAATAATACAGAATCGAATTAACTAATTATTACACAACATTAGCTAATTAACAAATTAACTAAACTAGCATGCAAACTATGTAAAATGGACTGCCTCAGCTCTGTTTTGGAAAACAATGGATGGATGCATGCTCGAGTTGCCTTGCCCGGAAATCCATCGCGATGTCTCAACTCGCCTTTGTTTGCAATTGAACTCAGAAACTTGCACAAAGCTCCAAGGAGATGAAACTCCACCCTGGGAATCTAGGGGAAGGCTACCGACCAGCTATAGGCATTGGAGACCACCTACCGACCACCCTTGGTGGTGAAAACCAGAAAAGGTGGTCGGCTTGCCAGAAAACCTGGTCGGCCGACCAGTTTCTTCTCCTGGTTTCTGCATTTTCTACAACAAAGGCAAGAGAGAGAGAAGGCAAAGTATTTTCAACATATGTGTGCCCGACCACTCTTCCCGTCATTGCATAAGCTCTAGAGAGTGTAGTCCTCGATCCTCATGCCATCAATCACGTATCCCGATGCATGATGGCCGAGGAATCGAATTGCACGACTCAATGTGAAATGAATGCACATGTAAACACCTAAAGTCGACAACTCTATCATGGGTAGTCAAGAGTGTCGGTGACCAAGAATCGAGGCACGTTTCGTCACTTTGAGTACGAAACGTCTCTCGTTTCCCGTGTTTGGACTAAACCCTACTACAAACACAATGCAACAAACAATGTATGGACAAGTGCAACCCTAGCATGCGATAGAAATGCAATGCGACTAAGTGATGCGAAGATGCACGGAATGGCATGCAAGCATGCAAATGGCATACACAATGCTATGAACTAATCAATGGCATACTCAATGCACATGGATTATATGACATGCATACACAATGCACTAACATGCACAATGTTATGAACGAGGCATACGCAATGCAAGACAACATATGCAACAATATGACAACATGCGATTAGTATACACGATGCGAATAGCGAATGACATACTCAATGCGACGAACTACATGGCATGCGCAATACTATGACTAGAATGGCATACACAATGCAAGATGGACTTAAACCAAGATGGGTGAGCCTCAGCCACACCCAAATCAGTGGCCAATATGATGAAAATGAGATGACAAGGTCCGTGCAAACATGCACAAATGTAAGGGACCAAACCTAAGGAACAAAGTGCAACTCTACCAAAGCATGACAAGGATGAAATATGACATACAATGACACATGTTCCAGCTCTGAAATGACATACAAGATGGTCCCGAATCATGCAAACAACTCACCCGATGCATGTTGGATGGCACAATTACCGAAACTAGTGACGTGCATTACACTAGAGGTATGCAAAGCGATGCTCAAATGACCAAACCAACCCCAAACAGTCCCCATGCAGACCCAAAACAGTGGCAAAATGGACTAAAATGATGGCTTGCAATGCACAAAAATACCCAAAACAGTGGCAAAATGGACTAAAATGATGGCTTGCAATGCACAAAAATGAAGCTCATGCGATAGCCCAAAAATAAGGCATACAAGTAGAACTCTCAAACGCATTTAAAGAGTTGAAAACATGGGAACATGGAAACCCTACATGCTCTGAAATCATGGTAAGAATGATGCTAAATCATGTCAAAGGCCCAAACAACGCATGCTAGTGGACCCGATACACAAAGCTAGTAAGCTTGATTTAACCATGACCATATGCAACAATGCATGCATGACCCAAAACACTTCAAACAGAGCTAAGGCAGCCCAAAATATGAATAAAATTAGTTTGGACCATGGCCAAAATATGCTAGAATTGAGAGCCAAAACAACATGCATAATAGGCTAGTGAACCATGATTTACACTACAACCATATGAAGCATTCAAGAGGCCACTAAACCAGCAAAACTTAGAGACATGACATGCCAAATAAAGCCCAAAAACCCACTGAAACATGATCAATGCATCCAAGAATGTTATGCTCCTTTGATAGGCTACAAGAGGGGTTATTCTACACATGCAAGAGACACACCCAAGGTGACAAAACCAACTCTGGATAGAGCCTAGGCAGGCCCTAAAAGTCACTGAAAAGGGCCTGAAACAAGGCTTGGAGGTGTGCAAATGAAGGCTCCTTTTAAAAGCCAAAAATGCTAGTAAACATGACAACAAGAGAGAGGGTCACCCCTCTCTGATTTTTACCCTCAAAACCACATCCCAACCACCGAAAATCCACTGGATTTCAGTGGCTAAAGGGCCAAGCAAAGCTCAAAAGAAAGGCCTCATGACATGGCTCAAAACAAGGCAAAATGAAGCATGCAAGGGGGTAGATGACCCCCAACAACAAACATCAAAAGGACCTCAAAATAAGACTTTTTCAGTTGACAATAAAGCTCAAATATGCATGCAAATAAGGCTAAGAGATGGAGCAAAACAATGCTTAAAAGAGGGAAAAAGTGTGTTACCCTTGAAGCTCAGCAAAACAGCAACTTCTGGACCCAAAAACCAGACCTTCAACCTCTGAAAATGACCTCCAAGGACCTCAAGGCAATGGTGGAGGTGTGTGGCTAGGAGGTGTAGTGTAAAAGGGTCAAGAACCATGCACACTTGGGACCAAAATAGAGAGATATAGAGGGAGATACATATTTTTCCTTCCAAGAAGTTCTGAACCCTCACAAAGGAGGGGGAAGCCCTCCTTTATAGCCAAAAGGGTCCAAAGCTTCTCAAAGAAGCCAAAAACCAAGGTTGAAGATCCTCTATACACGTGTATGGAGGATCCATTCTGTGCCTTTTAGCTGGCACAGTTGGCAACAACTCACAGAGACAGAACTGAGGGAGGCAGGCCGACCAGTTCAGGTGGTCAGCCGACCACTTCCCCTGGTCGGTCGACTAGTTCAAAAGGTTCAACTCCATAAAAAGTGGTCGGCAGCCCCATTTGGTGGTCTCCCAAATGAATGCAAGCTAGTGGTGTGGTGGGAGACCAACAATTGTGGCCCAAAAAGGAGGGAGACCAGTTACCTGACAAGAAAATCGACTGGCGGGGGAAAAGTGGTCTCCAAGGAGAAAAGGTGGTCTCCCACCCTTCTACCACCTTCCAAACAATGAAAACAAGGTCCATGCCAAAAATGAACCAAGACAGATGCAAAACGAGGGTACGGGGGTCAAAACGTGCGACCGGAGTCCTTGAAAACTGGCTGTTGAGCACCGAAAGTGGCGTGCGACCACAAAAGTGGTCTCCCGGGCCACAATGTCCCTCTAGGCAGAGGAAACAAGGTGTGTTCCAAAAATCGTGCCAAACAGAGAATGTTAAGCGGTCCCGAGCCGAGGCGCGCGACCGACAGCTCCGAAAACCGGAAACAAGTCTTCAAACGGGAAAAGTGGCCTACGACCACGAAGAGTAGTCTACGACCACTGAGAGATGGTCTACAAGACCTTTCCCTCCCTCCGGGGAGAGGAAACAAGACTTGGTCCGCAGACCGAGTCAAAGCACAAAGAGTCCCGAGGCCCGGAGGCAAGGCTCTCAACCGAAACTCCGAAACCTCAGGACGAGCACAACATGCACCATCACCAAGCGCTCAAGCGATGACGTCTGAGTCTTAAGGTCGGTCAAAAATGGGGTGTCTACAGCGGCCCATTCCCGCATGTGAGGCCCTGGGCCCCCGCACATGCGGCCCCCTGCTTTCCAGCCCGAATTTTCACAACTTGGCTCCCGGACCCTCTGAACTTGCTCTAGCACGCTCCGGAACAAGCAAGATTCAACACTCACAAACAAAACATGAATAAGGGCTTAAATTTGAAATAACTTTCGGACGTTTCAAACCCAACGGAAGTAAGAGAGGACGAAGCTAAAGAGAAAGAAAAGAAATGAAGGAAACCCGACCATTACATTATTCATGGTGAAAATTCTTTAGTAACAAAAACAAAATTTTAGATGGGTAAATGAAAAAATATTTTTTAAAATTTTAATGGGACAATTGAATCGTCAACACATATCTTGATCATTATTTGGTTGGTAAAATTTGCATTAAGGTTGTGTCAGATTGAAACATAACAAAAAAAAGTTTACTAACACTAGCTCAATCCAACAATATCACTGCATAGTAACCATACCTAACTCAACAATCTCATAATACAATCCTCATATTGAGAGAAAAATAAAATACATTAATTTTTTTTTTCCCATAAGATTTAAATCCATAACCTTAGATCCCTACGTAACTATTAGCCAAATGAAAAGCAACCAAAAGAAAAATTGAAACTCTTGTCAATGTATTAATCTTAGAATTTTCCACTAATGATGCTTGGTTCTTGGAAATTTCCTCACATATAGCTTAAATAAAGGATCCACGTGGGAGCTTTTGTGGATGATTTGGTCCACGAATATTGTTTGTAAAGATCTAGTCTAGCTTTTATCTCAAAAATTATTAATGTATTATTGTATAGATGTTCAACTGAATAATCAGTAGGTATTTCTTGTGCACCTCATAAGTTATTAGTTTGATTTTCTTCAATCAAAATTATATAAGTATGAAGATAAAAATCAATATTATTTAAATGGAAAAATAATTTTTAAAATAATATTTTTCATAATTTTAAAGATAATTGAAAAAATCAAACTAATAACTTCACATTTTTCATAAGTATGAAGTTATTAGTTTGATTTTCATAATTTTTAAAATAATTAAAAAAATATGTACTTCCCCTCAGGTCTCCATCTCCAGAGGATTATTAGGTGATTTTACACTTCCCCTCTCTCTCCACCATTTTTTTTAGAGGTAATTTCTCTCACCTCTCTTTCTCTCTCTAATACGATGATGATAAAATTAACTAGAACTCTTATTACACTTTTGGTAAACTTTACTAACAGTTAACAAGCCCTTTGGCCTAACAGTTGTGTAGCATGACTATGTTACGAGGTTGCGAATTTAAGTCGATGAAAAAAAAAATTTATTGTTAATAAATTCTTTGAGATTGTGGATTCAAATCCTTTGAGATTACGGACTCAAGTCTTAAATGGTGATAAATTGATGAGGTTTGGTAATTATTATTATTATTTTTTATTGTTCGACTTTTAGGGGGGGAAACCCTTGCCAAACAGTTGTTTTCATAAGTAAATAAAATTACCCTTTATTGAGGGTTTTTTTTTGGGGGGTGTTTATTAAAAAAATGATAAATTATAAATACATTTCAAAAATTTGCTGAAATACAAATTTTCTCTTGTGATTATAAAAATTATATCATGTTCTTTAAATTTTTTAATCGTATAAAAAATGATACATCTCATTAATTAACTAAGAAAATTAATAGTTTTTAATGATATCATAAATATATTTTAATTAACAATTATGATAATTTTATTGTTGTATATCAGGAAAGTTCAAAATTTTATTTTTTTGTTAACTCTTTTAAATGACAAACGATAAATTCCACTTTACTCCTTTTATGTTTGATCACTTTCTCACTTTGGCCCTTAAAATTTATTTTTTTCCAACTTTGACCCTTCATGTTTCAAGTTTTGCCTAATTTATTCCTAAAGCAAACTTCTATAAAAAATTAGACAGAAAATAATATATTGACAGTCACATAGTATAAAATATTTTATTACATAATTCACACCTCTAATACGAAATTAAATCTTAATATAATAATATATATTTTTATATTATGTGACAGTTATCGTTGCAGTTTTTGTCTAATTTTGAATAGAAGTTAGCTTTATGAATAAATTGAAAAAAACTTAAAACATGAAGGGTCAAAAGGAAAAGAAAAGAAAAACTTTAAGAGTCAAATTGAGAAAATGGCCAAATATAAAATAGGCAAAATATAGTTTATCCAATGAGGAATTATGACAAAGAAGGCATTTGTAATTTTTGAAATTATAGGGAACAATTCATATTTTCAACAAATTTTAGGGAGTTTATTTGAAATTTATCCTTAAAAAGTTATAAAATTGTTTGTTTTTTTTTTTACTTAAAAGAAAAGAAAAAAAAAACTAAAAAAATTATTTTCCAAATCGGAGTCTTTAGACCTATTTACAAGTCTTTTGCAATTATAAACTACCATTAGGTGTTTTTGCTTGAAACAAAAGGACTACAAACTGACATCATCATTTCGTATGAAATGAATTTTTTCAATAAAAATATATATATATAGCATTATTCTTTGTGAAAATCTTTCAAAATATTGTACATCATTATTGAAGAAAGGAATGGACAGACGAGTAATGAGAGAATCGAAGAAGGAAGTTTCTTATAAGATGTTTCATTGGTGCAAACCGTCCCTTCTCAATCAATATAATAAATAAATAAGGTTGGATTCTCTCAAGTTGGCCATTCAACTTAAGACAATAATTGGGCTTAGTAAGCTTGTTTTAGAGTCAACCTCAGTAATCTAAACTGTTCACTTTTTTATAACTTGTTGAGTAGAATATTAATGCAAAAAAATTAAGATCATTGGATATCGGTAATTATATGTTTTAATCACATTTGTTTTAAAAAAAATGGATGATAAATATATATATTCAAGAATAACATCTATTTTTTTATAGTATAAATGTTATTCAAACATATAACTATTGATTTGCAATCACCTTAATATTTTATATGAATTTTCTGTTCAATAAATCTTAAAAAGTGAATGGTTTGAATTATTAAGATTGATCCCAAAATGGATCCCCCCGAACCCGAATTGTTCTATCAAGTTAGATGACTAACCTGAGAAAATTCAAACTGACCGTAAATTAATAATTGAAAAGAAATACAAAGAAAAATTGAAAGCTCTTATCACTGTATTAATCTTATAATTTTCAACTAATGCTTGGTCCTTTGAAATTTCTTCACATATTAGTGGATGATTTAGTCCTTGAACATTGTTTGTATTGATCTAGCTTTCACTCCACAAATTAGTAAAAACATATTGGAATTTGATTGGAAATTTCACAAATTAGAATTTTTGTCATAAATCTTTAAGTATTAGAAAATAAAGCGTCCAAGTCTTTCTTTAATGTCACTAGCTTGTTTTTATTAATAAATTTTATAGTATTGTCCATAAGCTTTAAGCAAATCTTTAATAATTCTGATTGGATAATCATAAAATTATGTTTTGGATAAATTACACTAGTAGTTTTTATTTTGTCAATTGTGTCATTTTGGTCCCTATACTTTTAATTGGCTCAATTTTAGATTTATATCAATTTAGTCAAATTAATAATACCGTTAGTGTTTTTGACAAAATATTAACAACGAATTAATTGAAGTTAACTCACTAAGTTGAGTAAACTTAAAATTTTTCCCTTTAAATCATGACACATACTGCTTATGTGTTTATTTTTTATTAAAAAATGCTAACAATTGTATCAATTGGACTAAATTGAGACAAAATTATAAATTCATGGTCAAAATCTAATCAATTGAAATTACAGAGACTAAAATGATGTAAGGATCAAAATACAAGGACTATCAATATAATTTGCCCTTATGTTTTTGTTATAAGTTTGATTTTTCAGTAAAATGAACTTAGAAGTTTAATATAATGCTTACGTAAGTCTTTAGCAATCGTCTTATTACACTTTTATTAAGCTGGACTATAAGCTTTGAATAGTTATAAATTGATGTGGTTTGGTAAATATTTTATTTTTGTTGCTATTGTTGCTATTATTGCTGTTGTTGTTTTTTTATTTTTTATTTTATTTTTAACTTTTGGATTTTTTTTTTTTTTTTTTTTTGTGTGCGTGTGTGTGCGCGCTGAAGATGCTTCGTGTAAATTTCTTTTTTGCCTATTTGGTGCAGCCAATTTGAGTTGCTTATAATTTTTGTAGGCACATATTGGTGGTACAGGGTTTGCTTATGTTTGGTTCAATTTTTGCCTTTTTTATTAGGTGAAAATAATTTAAATAAGTTGGAAAAAAGTAGATTTCTAAAAATTAGGTGACAGTATTCTTTTAACTTTTATTTTTAAATTATCAGCTTTTAATTTATAATAAGTTGTACCAAACAACACTATTATTATTATTATTATTATATTTTTTTGATTGGGCCAAATAAGAATATTTTGTGACCCTAAAAAGCCTTGTACATGGAAAAAAATGAATTGTTGAAAAGTCTATAGAGGGATTTTTGTAAACGAAATTAAATTATGTGGAAAAAGAAATGTTTGACTTTTAGAGTCATAGAAATTTTGGAATTTAGTTGGAAGCATCAAAAATTAGAATTTTTGTGACATGTGTCTTTCAGTATTTAAAAAATCTACCCCCACATGCTTAGATTTGTCACTAACTTTCATAAAAGTTTGCATAGAAAGTCTTCTCAAATATTGGCTAGGAGTTTTAAGCAAATCTTCTTTAATTTTGGCTTGAAATTGCCAATGACAATAAAATTATGCATCTGAAATTTTTATATAAATTTTTTAAAAATTTGTAATTTAAATTCAATTTTTATATTGTAGGGGGATGAATTGAAATTACTAATTACATTTTTCATTCCTTTTTTTTTATGACATTCAACCTCATTAAGTTTCTATATATTTTTCCATCCATTGATATTAATGAGACATATTATAATTAACTTACATGTAACATTAGGACACAATTAAAAGTGAAATGTTTAAAATAAGTTTTTGGTAAAAGTGTAGACGTTTGACAAGAAAAATATTATGTGTGGCTCATATGTCAATTTTTTGTCAATTTTGTTAATGTTAGTGGATGGAAGAGTAACATTGAAACTTAACTTAAAGTTTAAGAATTTGCTTGTTACAATTTAAAGTGAATGAACTAAGTGCAAATGTATTGTGTGTGCACCGAAAAATATTGCTTCTTTAATTACTTGTTCTACATCAATAATTAATCCTCTACTAAAACTATTTGATAAGTCTTGATTACAAGATTTTTTTTATAAAAAAAATGGCGCATAATGTAATGTTTGTAAAAGCATAATTTTTCAAGTAAACTACTATTTAGCAAATAATTACTTAAATTACTTGGAATTATTTTTTTTTTTTTAAAGTTATAAACATTATTCTATAACTTAGGTTTTTCGTAAATAAAGAAAAGTGTCACGTTACAAAATACATAACCACTAAGCCAAATGAAAAGTTACCAAAAGAAAATTGAAAGCTCTTGTAACTGTATTAATCATGAATTTTAATGGGACAATTGAATCATGAACACATATCTTGATCATTGTTTGGTTGGTAAAATTTGCTTTAAGGTTGTGTCAAATTGAAACCTAACAAAAAAGTTTACTAACACTAGCTCAATCCAACAATATCACTACATAGTAACCAAACCTAACTCAACAATCACATAATACAATCCTCATAATGAGAGAAAAATAAAATATGTTAATTTTTTTCCCATAATATTTAAATCCATAACCTTAGATCACTACATAACTATTAGCCAAATGAAAGAAGAAAGAAGAAAAAAAAACCAAATTTTTTTTTTTTCCAAATCGGAGTCTTTAGACCTATTTACAAGTCTTTTGCAATTATAAACTGTCATTAGGTGTTTTTGCTTGAAACAAAAGGACTACAAAATGACATCATCATTTCGTATGAATTCTTTCTACAAAAATCATATAAATATATATATATAGCATTATTCTTTGTGAAAATCTTTCAAAATATTGTACATCATTATTGAAGAAAGGGATGGACGGACGAGTAATGAGAGAACTGATGAAGGAAGTCTCTTATAAGATGTTTCATTAGTGCAAACCCGCCCTTTTCAATCAATATAATAAATAAATAAATTGGGTTGGATCCTCTCAAGTTGGCTATTCAACTTAAGAGAATAATTGGGCTTAGTAAACTCATTTTGGAGTCAACCTCACTAATCTAAATTGTTCACTTTTTTATAACTTGTTGAGTAAAATATTAATGCAAAAAATTAAGATCATTGCATATCGGTAACTATATGTTTTAACCACATTTGTTTAAAAAAAATGGGCGATAAATATATATTCAAGAATAACATCTATTGTTTTATAATATAAATGGCATTCAAACATATAACTATTGATCTGCAATCACCTTAATATTTTATATGAATTTTCTATTCACTGAATCTTAAAAAGTGAATGGTTTGAATTATTAAGATCGATCCCAAAATGGATCCCCCAAACCCAAATTGTTCTACCAAGTTAGATGACTAACCTAAGAAAATTTGTAAATTAATAATTGAAAAGAAATCCAAAGAAAAATTGAAAGCTCTTATCACTGTATTAATCTTATAATTTTCAACTAACGCTTGGTCCTTTGAAATTTCTTCACATATTAGTGGATGATTTAGTCCTCGAATATTGTTTGTATTGATCTAGCTTTCACTCCACAAATTAGTAAAAATTTATTGCAATTTAATTGGAAGCTTCACAAATTAGAATTTTTGTCATAAATCTTTAAGTATTAGAAAATATAGCGTGCGAGTCTTTCTTCAATGTCACTAGCTTGATTTTATTAATAAATTTCACAATATTGTCTATAAGCTTTAAGTAAATTATAGCGATTCAGGTTTTGACTTGACCCATTTGATTTTATGAATTCGAATTTTATGGTTTTTGAATGGTGTTCATGTCTTTTTCCCTTTATTCTTACTTAAATTTGGCTATTGGATTGTTGTCGTTGCATTTGGGACAGGTTGGTTGCCTACTTTCCAAACTCTTGTTGCCCAAAATTTTGCTCCTCTGCTCGAGCAGCACTTCTTGCACTCGAGGGGACTTTATGAACTCTCAGTATTTTTGCAACTTTGCAAAACTACTTGGAGAGTGTATTCTACGCTCGAGCGGACCTTTCTGCGCTCAAGCAGACTCAGCTCAAGTGGTTTTTCTTGCGCTTGAGCGTTGGTCTGTTGTTTGCAAAACTACTGGGAGTGTGCATTCTGCACTCGAGCGTCACTTTGTGCGCTCGAGCAAAACAACTTATTGTGTCTAATGCTCGAGCGTCAACTCTTGCGCTCGAACGGGTTGTGTGTATATCAGTTCGCAACAACCTTCTTTTTCACCTCTTTCTCTCTCAAAACCCTAGATCGACTCTCTCTCTCTCTCTCTAAAACTCACACTCTCTATATATTTTAACCTAGATCCATTGGGTTTTCTACCCTAGTGTCTTTGAGAAAAAGTTAGAGCATTCCAAGAGCTCCGTTTTGATTCGATTAAAACTTGGTTTCAGCATTGTTGAAGGTTCCACCTTGCTTTGTTGGTCTCCCAACTTTGAGGTAGTGATTTTCTACACTTTCATATGATTTTTAATTTAGTTATTTGTTGATGCGTAAGGAACTTTGGAACTTGAGGTGATTTTGAACAAACCTAGGGTTTTAGTTTAAAATCAAAAGAGGAGTTTTTAAATATATGTGTAAAAAAAATGGTTATGGGAATAAATGTAAAGTTGTGTTGTGGTAAATTTGTTGATTTTGATACCCGGAATGAATTTTGAAATAAAATGGAGTTTTGCCCTAAAATGGTTCAAATTCTTATTGTGTATAAACTAATGAATTTAGTATTGGAAATATGAAATTGGATGAGGGTTTATGTTAATGGTGGAGCTAGATTTGCATTATCACCCACTTATGAAATTTTGTATAATTTTATCTGTTGAAGGGATTGTATATCTATTTAAAAGTATCTGTTTTGGGCTATTGGTGGAGGATAACTATGATTGTTGTAGAAATTACATGAGGATGAGGTGAATTGAAACTAATCTCTTATAGGTTGTCATTGAATATGACTATGCGTTTTAATACATTGTATATGTATGATGTGTGAGAGGAGAAATGGGATGTACTCTATTGTTTGGGAGAAGAAAGGGGATGGACTCTATTGAATTAAGTTGGCCTGTGTGTACATGGTGAAAGTCTCAAAAATCTTATGCATACATGGGTGCCGATTCTTGCAGACGAAATTTCTGTAAAATGGCAAATGGAAGTTTGTGTGTGATGACTATATCGTTTAAGAACCTTTGAGTTGTACCATCAGTTTGGTTGTTTGTGATAAATGGAAATAGCTCATGAAATGAGATAAAATGAATTGAGATAAAAAGGAGATAAAGATGGCATGACTTGTGATATAAAAACTTGGCATGGCATGGCATGGTTTGCAAACAAGTTGTAAATGATTTTTTCACCGGTATTGTGTATGTGCATCATATTTATATCTTTGTTAAGATTCATATATTGTGTTAGATTATTTTTATTGGGCTTGGGCTCACCCTATTTGGAAAAATTATTTTTCAGGTGCTAGTGATATGCCTCCACCAAGGACTTACCTTGGGAGGACTGGGAAGCTGAAAGCTTGATTTTATTATCTATGTACTTAATTTTTTTACAGCCAAAGGGTTTTAAATGTATTGGACGGAAAGTCCACTTTTGTTGTAACCAAGAACTATCTTGGAAAGATGTAAGCCTTTGGGCATTTATTCTTTGTTTTGCTTCCAGCTCTATCTCATTCTGTGATACATGTTGTAGATTCAGGGACAGGCTTATGAATGTATAATTGCGTATGTCACTCTCTTGTATAATTGGATCTCATGTAATAGAAGGACTTTATACTCTGAACCTTATTGTCATTCACATATTCTCTTGGTTGATTTATTGTATTATTTTGGGGGCGTGACAAGTAAATCTTTAATAATTCTGATTGGATAACCATAAAATTATGTTCTGGATAAATTACACCAGTAGTTTTTATATTTTGTCAATTGTGTCATTTTGATCTCTATACTTTTAATTGGCTCAATTTTAGATTTTATGTCAATTTAGTCAAATTAATAATACTGTTGATGCTTTTGACAAAATATTATCACCGAATTAATTGAAATTAACTCACTAAGGTGAGTAAACTTAAAATTTTTCCCTTTAAATCATGACACATACCACTTATGTGTTTATTTTTTATTAAAAAATGCTAACAATTGTATCAATTGAACTAAATTGAGACAAAATCATAAATTCATGATCAAAATCTAATTAATTGAAATTACGGAGACTAAAATGACGTAAGGATCAAATTACAAGGACTATCAATATAATTTGTCTTTATGTTTTTGTTATAAGTTTGATTTTTCAGTAAAATTAATTTAGAAGTTTACTATAATGCTTACCTAAGTCTTTAGCAATCGTCTTATTACACTTTTATTAATCTGGACTATAAATTTTGAATAGTCATAAATTGATGAGGTTAGGTAAATGTTTTATTTTTGTTATTATTGTTGTTATTGTTATTGTCGTCGTCGTCGTTATTTTTTTTTTAGGAGAATTTTTTTTTTTTTTTTTGCTAAAGATGCTTTGGGTAAATTTCTTTTTTGCCTATTTGGTGTGGCTTATCTGAGTTGCTTATAATTTTTGTAGGTACATATTGTTGGTATAGCTTTTGCTTATGTTTGGTTCAATTTTTGCTTTTTTTATTAGGCAAGAATAATTTAGATAAGTTGAAAAAAAAGTAGATTTCTGAAAACTAGGTGACAGGATTATTTTAATTTCTATTTTTAAATTATCAGCTTTTAATTTATAATAAGTTGTACCAAACAACACTATTATTATTATTATTATTATTATTATTATTATTATTATTATTATTATTATATTTTTTTGATTGGGCCAAATATGAATATTTTGTGACCCTAAAAAGTCTTTTATGTGGAAAAAAATGAATTGTTGAAAAGTCTCTAGAGGGATTTTTGTAGACGAAATTCAATTATGTGGAAAAAAAATGCGTGACTTTTAGAGTCCTAGAAATTTTGGAATTTAATTGGAAGCATCAATAATTAGAATTTTGGTGACATTTGTCTTTCAGTATTTAAAAAATCTGCCCCACATGCTTAGATTTGTCACTAACTTTCACAAAAGTTAGCATAGAAAGTTTTCTCAAATATTGGCTAGGAGTTTTAAACAAATCTTTTTTAATTTTGACTTGAAATTTTCAATGACAATAAAATTATGCATCTGAATTTTTTAAATAATTTTTTTTTTAAATTTTTTAATTTAAATTCAATTTTTATATTGTAGGGGGATGAATTGAAATTACAAATTACATTTTTCATGCATTTTTTTTTTATGATATTCAACCTCATTAAGTTTCTATATATTTTTCCATCCATTGATATTAATGAGACATATTATAATTAACTTACATGCAACATTAGGACACAATTAAAAGTGAAATGTTCAAAATAAGTTTTTGGTGAAAGTATAGACGTTTGACAAGAAAAATATCATGTGTGGCTCATATGTCAAAGTTTTGTCAATTTTATTAATGTCAGTGGATGGAAGAGTAACATTGAAATTTAACATAAAGTTTAAAAATTTGCTTGCTACAATTTAAAGTGAATGAACTAAGTGCAAATGTATTGTGTACGCACCGAAAAATATTACATAAGGGTAGATATCGTTTTAGTAATAAAAAACACTTAAAATCCACAAGCAAGATACAAAATTTGGGAAGATTCCAAACTCATCACTAAAGTTACGTTTTTACTCTTAATTTAACTTTTTATTTACTTTTTACTTGTCCAATTGTTCCAAAAGTTCTTTAATTACTTGTTCTACATCAATAATTAACCCTCCACTAGAACTATTTGACAAGTCTTTTGTGATCTTAATTACAAGATTTATTTTTTTAAAATGGCGCATAATGTAATGTTTATAAAAGCATAATTTTTCAAGTAAACTACTATTTAGAAAATAATTACTTAAATTACTTGGAATTATTATTTTTTTTTAAGTTATAAACATTATTCTGTAACTTAGGTTTTTCGTAAATAAAGAAAAGTATCGCGTTACAAAATACATAACCACTAGGCCAAATGAAAAGTTACCAAAAGAAAATTGAAAGCTCTTGTAACTATATTAATCATGGTGAAAATTCTTTAGTAGCAAAAACAAAATTTTAGATGAGTAAATGAAAAAATATTTTTTAAAATTTTAATGGGACAATTAAATCGTGAGCACATATCTTGATTATTGTTTGGTTGGTAAAATTTGCATTAAGGTTGTGTCAGATTGAAACCTAACAAAAAAATTTACTAACACTAGCTCAATCCAACGATATCACTACATAGTAACCACTACCTAACTCAACAATTACATAATACAATTCTCATAATGAGAGAAAAAAAATATATATGTTTTTTTTTTTCATAAGATTTAAATTCATAACCTTAGATCACTACATAACTATTAGCCCAATGAAAAGCAACCAAAAGAAAAATTGAAACTCTTGTCAATGTATTAATTTATCTATTTAATTTATTTTTTGTTACCAAGTGCACTTGTTTGTTTTAATATTTGTTTTAACTTTTTTAATATAAAAATAATTCATTTATTTATTTTATCTAAAAATAATTTAACAATCACATCACTAACCATCTCCCATACTATCATCAAAACAAACACACTTTTACTTAATTCCCTCACTAACAATCCCACATTAACAATCTCTTCACTAATCACTCTCTCACTAATAATCTCATCTAACTTAATCTGTCAAACAAATGTGGGCCAAAGATCAAAGTGATAAAAACTTCAACTGCATGTGGAGTTTTTTTTGTTAACAAATTGGACAACAATTTTTTTTTTTTTGTCCCACACTATATATCAGAATGTGTTAGTATGTTAGCAGGAAAATGAGACCATATAAAATGATACCAATCTTCTCTCTATATAATTTGAATTCATAATTTTGCTTACAAAATAGTACTACACATCTACTAGGCCTGATTAAATTTGAGAGGAAACATCATTTTAACTCCCAAACTTTCATGCGTTTTTTAATTTAACCCCCAGACTTCAATTAATATCAGTTTTACACCTAAACTTTCGAAATTTTGATCAATTTGACCCCTACCATCACATTTCGTCTATAATTGGACAGAAGTGCTGACGTGGCACCAAAATTCATTTGAAATTTTATTTTATCCTTCAAACTATGCCTTAAAAATCAATTTGCCCTCCAAATTAAAAATCAATTTACCTCCCAAACTATACCTTAAAAATCAATTTGCCCCCCATGTCAGCACATTCCGTCCAGCCAACACGTAAAAAAGCCACTCGAATCCCTTATGACAATGAATCCTAAGTTGAGTTGTTTAAATGCTAGGTCGTTCCCCTCAAGTGACGCGTTCCACCTGCCTCTAGGTGTTTCGAAAAGTGAGCAAAAGGCGCCACATTGACGCCTGGGTGCGGTGAAAAATGGGCAAAGGTTCCCGCGTTTTTTTTGGACGAGCGCGGGTAAAGAAACTAGTCCAAGACTATAGGTTTAGGATAGCCACTTGGAATATAGGAATCTTAACTGGTAAGACGATGGAATTGGTAGATGTTATGATTAGGAGGAAAGTATAACTTGCATATAAGAAACTAAATGGACGGGTAAGAAAGCTGGGGAAATTGAGGATATCGGTTTTAAACTGTATTATAGTGGTAAGGATAGACGCAGGAATGTGGTAGGAATCATAATTGCCAAGAGTCTTGTGGAGAATGCAATGGCGGTCATTAAGAAAGGGGATATGATTATGTTGGTTAAACTAGTTATTGAAGAAAATATAGTGAACGTTACTAGTGCATACGCCCGTTAAGTAGGATTAGATGATCAGACTAAGAAGGATTTTTGAGAGCAAATGGATGAGATCTTACAGGAGATACATATAGGAGAGAACCTGGTTATAGGTGGAGATTTTAATGGCCATGTAGGCATAGACAAACTAGGCTATGAAATGGTGCATTGTGGATACGGTTTTGGTGACAGAAATGAGGCTGGAGAGAGTATCTTAGATTTTGCGTTGGCTTTTGAACTGGTGGTGGCCAATACTATGTATAAGAAGAGGGATGAGCATTTGATAACCTTTAAGTATAGGTCAGTTAAGAGCCAAATAGATTACTTCTTAGTGAGAAAAGTAGACCGCCTAAAATGCAATGATTGTAAGGTGATTCCTGGAGAAAGCCTGGTCTCTCAACATAGAATTTTGGTACTAGATTTATGTTTTAGAGGGCAATACCAAGCTAAGAAGGATGGTGGGCGTCGTAGGACGAGATGGTGGGACCTAAAAGCAGATAAACTAGAAATATTTAATAATAGAATGGATAAGAAAGGTATTTGGGACTAGGAAGATGATGCTAACACTATGTGAAACTCGATGGCCAATTGTATGAGGAAAATCTCACAGGAAGTACTTAGAGAGTCGAAAAGAACAAGACCCACCTCTAGGGAAACTTGGTGGTGGAGGGAAGAGGTTCAAGCGGTAGTTAAGGCAAAAAAAAAAAGTGCTTTAGAAAGTGGCAGAAGGATAGAACTGAAGAAAACCTTAAGAGCTATAGATTAACTAATAAGGAGGTCAAGAAAGTAGTGAGAGAGGCTAAGTTGAAAGCTTATGATGACCTATGCACTAGACTAGATAATAAGGACGGAGAGAAGAGGGTATACAAACTTACTGAGATACAAGAGAGGAAAACAAGAGATTTTAATCAAGTTAAGTGCATCAAGAGTGAGGATTCTAAGGTATTGGTGAAGGATGAAGAGATTAAGGAAAGATGGAAGAACTATTTTGAAAAACTATTAAATGAGGAACATGGAGATACGATAATAAGGGAAAAAATAGTCAGTAATACGATAAATCAAGACTATAGGTTCTATTGAGGATTAGGAACTTTAAAGTGGAAATTGCACTTAAGAAGATGAAATCAAATAAGATTTTAGGACCCGATGATATCCTTATTGAAGCTTGGAAGTGTTTGGGTAAAAAAGGGGTTGCATGGTTGACAAAGTTGTTTAGTAAAATTTTGTTGACTAGGAACATGTCAGATGAGTGGAGGAAGAGTATTTTAGTGCCAATCTATAAAAATAAAGAAGATGTCCAGAATTGCAACAACTATAGAAGAATCAAGTTAATGTGTCATATAATGAAAATGTGGGAGAGGGTAATGGAACGCCGATTGCTAGATATAACAGAGGTGTCAGAATCAATTTGGGTTTATGCTTGGCAGATCAACAATGGAAGTGATCTATCTTTTGAGAAGAGTAATAAAAAAGTATAGAGAAAAGAAAAGAGACATTCATATGATGTTTATCGACCTTGGGAAAGCATATGATAGAGTGCCCCAAGATATAATATGGTGGGTGTTAGAGAAGAAAGGGGTGACAAAAGGTTACATTGATGTGATTAGGAACATGTATGAAGGGATGATGACCATTATTAGATCGGCTACTGGAGAGACAAATGAATTTTCTATCACTGTAGGGTTACACCAACGATCTACCTTAAATCCTTATCTTTTTACTTTAGTTATGGACGAGTTGACGAAAAACATTCAAGATGACGTGCCATGGTGTATGCCTTTTGCAGACGGTATCATGCTAGTGGATAAGACTAGAGAAGGAGTTAACACAAAGTTAGAGATTTGGAGAAAAGCTCTTGAATCTAAAGCATTCCGGATAAGCAAAACTAAGGCAAAGTACATGGAGTGTAAATTTAGTAACAGTAACAATGAAAGCAGAGGAGAAGTGAAGATTGAGAACCAAAAACTGCCTAAGAGTGAACATTTTTGTTACTTAAGGTCGATTATCACAACAGTAGGGGAGATTAATGTAGATGTGGCCCATAGGATTAAGGCAAGATGGTGTAAGTGGAGAAGTGCGTCTGGGATACTGTGCGATAAATAAATACCCACTAGACTAAAAGGCAAGTTCTATAGAACGGATATTAGACCAGCGATGTTGTATAGGATGGAGTGTTGGGTAACCAAGAAACAACATGTAGATAAGATGAGTGTAGCTGAGATGAGGATGCTAAGATGGATATGTGACAAGACTGGACAAGACAAGACCAAATTAAGAATGAGTGTGTTCGAGAATGGGTAGGAGTAGCACCGATAGAAGATAAGTTTAGAGAGAATCGATTGAGATGGTTTAGTCATATTCAACGGAGACCAACAGAGGTAGTAGTGAAGAGATGCAATACTGCAACAGTAGATGGAAGTGTTAGGGGACGGGGTAGGTCTAGATTAACGTTGGTTAGCGTTGTAAATAGAGATATGGATCTACTTAATTTGGCTAACGAAATGGCCTTTGATAAGGTCGCGTGGAGAAAAATTATTTATGTAGCCAACCCCATTTGATGGGATTTAAGACTTGGTTTGGTTTGGTTTGGTTATGGACTCGCCTTTTTCCGTGCCCCACCTTTCGGAAAAGGCTGAAAAGAAGGCCTCACAGTTCGGACCCCCACGATTCTGAATCGAGTCTCACAAGTGCAATGTGAAACTAATAATCACCAAAGAGTCCAAATCCGGCAAACCTTATTGGAAAATCGATTTTAAATCAAATAATGCCAAATTTGGACTGCTTTGCCAGATACAGAGTCGCCACCTAAATATTTTGTTTTTAGAAAATTTAGGAAACCCTGACTCGTGCCGAAGGCTACGTGTCCATTATCACCAAAGTTGCCTTGGCTCGGGAAACTTGGGTACAAGAGGCGAAGGTCATGAAATGAGCACCCCCGCTTGTCCAATCAAAAGATCGGCCTCTACTAATCATGATATGTTTTTTTATAAACATTATGTGTTCTTATTCTGGTTATTAAACTAGTTTTACTATGTGACGCACACAGGCAAGTATAGACTGGTTGCAAGACTTGGAACAATTCAACTCGTGTTTGTTTTCGAAAATAGTTTGAATTTGCCACCTCAAGTGGGCTTAAAAATATGGATTTGCCACAACAAAGTGGGCTTAAAACTTACATTTGTTGAATCGTTCCAATTCAAACAACAAGCCTTCATCTACAGGCATTCAAGTAGTTTAGCATTTAAGCACATAGCCTCATGGCAAGCATGCGAAACATGGCATCATGGCAACCACACTCATTTAAGTATGTAAAACATAAAACTCACCAAGTACTTCAAGTCAAAACAAAAAAACTAGTTAGAAAGATGCATGATCCTAACTATGTTAAGTATCTAATGCAACATGCAATATGCAATTAATAGGCTCGGCTACTAATATGGCATATGAATTGATTTGAACAACATGTGCTTAAACACGTATTCAAAGAAGTATTGAAACAACAATGTAGTTTGAATGATGCGCCGAGCCTCGGTGCATGCAATACAAATGAATGGATGTAAGCATGCAATATGCTAAATAAAATATGTCCTTAATCTAACCATCGAAAGAGATTAAATAAAAGGGAAAAAGACATGAGGTTGGAAGACATACACACACGCACGCACACTTATTATAACATTACGCCCTTGTGAAGGAGGGTCCGAATAAATAAGCTAACTAACTAGCTATGCTAATTAAGCTAACTATTATAAACCGAAACTAATTAACTATTCTAGCTAATTAATTATTATGAAACGAAATCGAATAACTAGTTAAACTAACTAATTATTTACAACACTTAATTAGCTACACCTAATTAATTACAACATCTTTTTAAGCTAGATATTTAAACATTAAATGAGCTCAAAATGCAAGGGAGGCTCATGCACGCGCTCAGTTTCCACCCGAAAAGGAACTGCCTTGCTGCTGAATGCCTTTGTTTGCACATCTGAACACCAAAGAAGTTGTCCACTTCCAGAACACCTCTGCTTCACCTCAGGAACACACTGTGTAAATTTCATTGGTGGCCGACAAGAGCTTGTCGGCTACCAATGGTGGCCGGTCGGCTACTAGTGGTGGCCGGTCGGCCACTGATGACATGAACTCCTCTTTTTGCTGCAACAGAGAGCAAACAGAGCAAAATAGTGTTTTCTCATAGATTATTTGCACACTTTGCCTCTCCTTTTCATGGGGAGATCAAAGGAGGGACAAAATTTGGGTTTATAAACCATCAATCAAGCAATTTCATTGCATGATGGTTTGTGAAACCAATTGTGCAAGTTCAATGAATGCAAAATGAGACGAAAGGACCATCACCCTATTATGCATGATCAAAGGCAATGGAGACAAAGGAAAATGACACATTTCATCACTTTTGAGTATGAAATGTGTCATTTTCCTTGTGTTTGAATTAGCGTCCAATTCGAACACATGCAATGCAACACGAAAGATGCTTATCTTATCTCTTTTACTTACCAATTTTGTTTACTCATTTTAATTACCAAACCATTCCTTAATCAATTAGTCCATTGGTGAGTGTCTTCTAAAGTGAAAAAAGTGTCAACCAAGGGGTAGTTTATGGCATGAGGGAAACTTCATGCCGTTGGTAATGAACTCTCAAAGGAGGATTAAACCATTAAGCATAAGCCTCAACCTCAAGCTTAACTAACCCTAAGGTTGAAACAACCTTCAAAACAAATGAGAAAGTGAAGAAATGAGGGAGGTTGCAAAGATTGTATGTGCTGAAATTGAGTGATAAAAACACTAAAAACATGCAACCAACTCACACCAATGATGGTTAATGCCTTAAAACACTAAATTAGTGAATGAATTAACACTACAGCTATGCAAAACAAGACTCAAACAAGCTAACCAGCCCAAAACAGAGTTAAAACAGGTTATTTCAGAAGCAAAAACATGTTGGACTTGAGCTAAGTTAAGCTAGAAAAACATGCTAACATGTGAAGCTAACTAGGCATGCAAACAAGACATGAGGAGGGGAGGGGAGGGGAGGGGAGGGGAGGGAAGGCTAACCCCTCCAATTTTAGACTTCAAAACAAGTTTTTGCCACTGAAAAACCTTTGAAATTCAATGGTTAAAAGGCCTAAAAAAGTTGGTTTGAAAGTGATGAATAATAACACAAAAGCTTAACAAACAAAAGAGCAAGAAGGATGGACCATTTCCTAACTCAAAATGACCTCAAACCAACACTTTTAAACAATAAAAATAGAGTTTTTGACAGTTCAAAATCAGCCCAAAAACAGTTTGAAAAGATGGCAAAACAAGTGTACAAAACAAGCTTAAAGGACAAGTGTTATACCTCTTGAAGCAAAGGACAATTCTAGGCACAAATGAGGCACTAAATTAAGCCAAGACCACCTTCTAGAGCTCAAAGAGGGTCCCAAGTAACCTCAGCCCAAAGATAAGCAACTTTGGTTAAGGGTTGATAGGCAAACTAGAAGTATATCTTTACTTGTATGCACAAAACTTCAAGAGAGAGGGAATTGTAGAGAGAGAGGATTGTAGAGAGAGAGGCTTCCAAAATTTTTCCAACCTTGAAAACCATAGAGAATGCCCTCTATATATAGAAAAATGAGAGCTCAGGTCGAAAATATCAATATAGGACAACTGGAGCAATGTGGAATAGCTGGAGGGAAAATATCTCCACAAAAACTGCCTTCTTTGCACCAATGCCGGTTGGCCATCACTAGTGGCCGACGAGTCACTCCTGGCCGACACATGACCGTCAAAGCCCATTCATGGCCGACACATGGCCGTCAAGCCTCACTAGTGGCCGAAAAGCAAAAACTGGTTTCTGGCCCCGACTTCAAGCAGGTATATCTCATTCATCCAGACTCCTTTGCAGGTCATTCTTGAGTCTAAATTAAAGCCCCAGAAGTCTTCTTTCCAATGGTGGTAGCCTCACATCAAAATTCCAAGTGTGAAAAAAGATATCCTTATTTTAGTGAAGATTGCTCAGTTTCAGTCCTAACCGGATTGATGCCCAATTTCAACCAGCCATATCTCCCTCATCCGGACTCGGCTTTAGGAGATTCTTGAGTGTTAAATGAAGCCCCGAAAGTCCACTTTCCAATGGTGGTAGCCTCATAGTTGAAATCCAAGTGTACAAAAGGATAGACCGATTTAATGAAGCTGCCTAGTTCCCTCTTAATGATTTATGCCCAACTTCTTTCCCAACTTGGTTTCTTCCCTCTCCTCCAATTTTCTTTAACTCCAAACCTCTAAATAAGGTGTTTTGAAAGATTTTTCAAAAAGTTCCCCTCTCTTTCATTTATTTCCACTTTGTTCTTGCTCAGTTTACCGAAAAGCGCAACATTTAACGAAATGCGAGCCTCGGAACATCATAGAAGAATTTTCAAAAATATTTTAAAAGAGAGGGGTTTAAGACCTAAAATTGTTTTGGTCAAACAATGTTTTGATCCAAAATGGGGTGTAAGGTTGGGATTTGAAGCTCTCTTTGCTGCAGAAATCGAACCTTTGCATAACATAGCTTTCACGATCGAATGATCAATCAGTGGTGCCCAAGTCTTAAGGGCAGTCAAAAATAGGGTGTCTACAACTGTCCCTCTTTGACAGAGCTCAAAGTCATGAAATGACGTGAGTGAATGTCAAAACCCGAAGACGACCTATTTTGACAAGGCCGTAAGACTTGGACAAACAAACAAAATGCAAATGCAGTTGGTTGAACCCGAGGGTTGCCTACGTATCCCTTTGCAAGGAATCAAACCACCATAGTTCAGAGGCAGAATGCAAAATGATACACAATTGTAATGAAATCATGCAACTGATATACAATGTGACAAAATCATCAAACCACAAACAGTGTAAAACACACAAATATGATAAAGGATTGGCGATGCAAATCAAACTACGTCTTATATAGAAAACGTGCCGGAGCACTCTAACCACAATTCTTGCGGAATAGGCGCATGCACATGCAAAACTATGTTTTTGTAGAAAGAGGAGTACAAGTAATTGGGTGGTATGATTTAAGTGAGGAATGATCTGCTGAGGAAAGATAATGATCCTAAATGCTGAATGCAACAAAACAAAGTACGATGGCATAGATGCAGTGAATAAGGCGCAGGCCAAACCACGTATTACCTAGAAAAAGGTATGGATACAAAGCAAACTACGTCTAACATAGAAAAGGTGCCGAAACTCTCAAACCACAATTCTTGCAGAATAGGTGCGTACACATCCAGAGCTATGTTTTAACGTGAAAAGGTATGGACACATGCCAAACCAAGCTTAACATGGAAATGAAGCAGACAATAAAATGGTATGATGCAATAGATGTATGCAATAAATTCTATATGCAATAAAAGTGATAGATGTGATGCAATAGATAATAAATGCGAATGTAGTAACTAGGAAGTGAAAGTACCTTACAGAGGCAATTGGCGATGGCTCACCTTATGCTGTTGGGGATCTTTCGCTTCTTCTTAGTTCATCTATAGGTACTACTTTTCTCCTTGGCTATGTTTGCAACTTTCCCTATTCTCCAACAGGATGACAGACTAGGTTGGGTCAATATCCAAAATTGAGGCGCATACAAGCTACCTCAACCTATGAGGCTGCCATACAGATTTCAAGCCGAGGATATACCCCAGGGTATTTAAACCAGACTTTAGTCTCGAAAATTCCGAACCTTTGCGTTCTAGGCATCGGCCATTCGAACTCTAGTTTCCACCGTCTCAGTTGATCTCCTAGGAACTCACCACAAACACAAGCAGGTGGCTATACCAGACCACTAGAAGTCGTTCGGGCATGACAAACACCAAAGGAATTGTTAGAGGATTTAAGGTCTCCTAGACTAGGAGTGCACAAGAGAGTGCAAATCAAGATGCAGGATTTAAGGTCTCCTAGACCGGAGGAGTGCACAAGAGAGTGCGAATCAAGATGCAGGATTTAAGGTCTCCTAGACCAGAGGAGTGCACAAGAGAGTGCGATGCATAAAAGAATGTGAGTGATACAAAAATAAAAGGTTCATAAGACAGTGCGAGTGAGGGTGAATGAATGCACAAAATAGTGCTATACAAAATGCAATGAACAAAATAGTGCGATATAAATGCACAAGACAGTGTTATGTAAATTGCACAAAAAAGTGCTCTGTAAAGTGAAATGCACAAGAGAGTGTGATGTAGGTGCGCAAGATAGTGCCAATGAAAGTGCACAAAATAGTGTGATGAAATGCACTAAATAATGCAAGTAAAATGCACAAAATAGTGCGAGTGTAAGTGCACAAAATAGTGCGATGAAATGCATAAACATAGTGCAAGTAAGGTGCACAAAATAGTGCGATGAAATGCACAAATAAAGTGCAAGTACGTCCAAACGCGCCTCATGTCAGTGGAGAAAGAGTGAATAAATACGCAAGAATGCGTGAGTGTAAATTGCACAAGAAAGTGTGATGCGCAAGAAAGCGCAAGTGTGATGCAGGAAATGGTGCAATACAAAGTGAATGAAACATTGCTAAGAAAGTGCACAAAACAATGCGAACTAAATGTGCACAAAATAGTGCTGTGTGGTGAATGCACAAGACAATGCAATGGTGCACAAAATAGTGCGATACAATGTAAATAGGATAGTGTGATACAAAGTACACAAAATAGTGCGATGTAAATTGAAATGCACAAAATAGTGCGATGTAAATTGAAATGCACAAAATAGTGCGATGAAATGCACAAGACAGTGCGATATTAGATGAAATTGTGCAATAGATGCATTGAGTGAGATTATTGTGCGATAGATGCACAGAATGAGATTATTGTGCAGTAAATGCACAGAATGAACAAATGAGTAAGGATTTACAATGACAACGCATGTTCCATTCAAGATAAACAACCGATGCATGATGTTAAATGAAAGCATGTTCTTATACAAGAAACAAGAACATATTCTATGCAAACTTGAAAGCATGTTCTATGCAAGAAACAAAAGCATATTCTATGCAACAGTGAAAGCATGTTCTATCCAAAATAGAAAGCATATTCTACGCATGATTAGAGGCATGTTCTATGCAACATTGAAAGCATATTCTATGCGTGAATCATAAATGATGCAGGGCTCGCGTGTAATATAAGTATATGTAAAAATGCACATTTTACGCAATAGAAGAGAATCGAATATGTGCTTTGGTGCCTCCGATTTACCTCTCTGAGGACTTTACAACATGCTCAACTCAAAAAAAATACACCCTGTTCATATTGGCGAGGAGTAACATTTGTATGCTGCTTTAATTGCCATTCTGACTTGAAGGGGGCTTGAACTCATGGTCGAGGTACACTCATATTCCAGAGCAATGGCGAGGCCTGGCGAAGGTGCATCTAGAATGCAGACTCTTAAATTGCTGAAGTTGAAACACACTAAGATACTCCAAATTTTTCCTATTTTCTTTTGCTTTGCAATCCGGAACCTATATAGCTTCAGATAAGTCCTTGTTCTATTGCTCTCACATGACCTAAGTTGAACCCTGCAGTTTATGAAAGAAAGAATCCTATTTTATACAAATGTGGAGAATGGCATAGGACTCAGAGCACAAAACGATTTATTTTTGAAATTGAAATTGAAATTGAAAAATGAGTTCTTAACCGAGTATTGAGCCTACGACTGACCATAGTCAAAACGACTCAACAAAGAGAAAACAAAGATAGAACAACCCAAACACATCTATTGACACTCGAAACGACTCAAAATAAAGAACCAAGACAAACAAAAACAACAAACACAACACTCAAATGTGTTCCAATGGCGAGAGACCACTCAGTTCACGGGAGCCTGTTTCTCCGGGTATTGTTTCCCATCATTTCTCATCTGTAATTCTCACATCATTTTGGCACTCAATCTCTATTTTCTCTGAAAAGCCATTTCCTTACTTTTTCTCTCAGTGCACATCTCTCTATTCTTTAATCTCTTTTATTTTTTATCCCTCCCCAGGTGTGGTTGGTGGATAAGCAGGAAGTTGTTGGCTCTATACCCTAGTATTCTACTAAATTCTCCTTCTTTCGCTCACAACTAGTGAGCTTTCCCACAGAGGGGCCATGATGCGACTGGATGTGCAGCACAGCAACTGACATCGGTTGACGATGCCCTTGACTTAGCTTGACCGAGATGAGCTACAACATGTCCCACCGGTCAGGTATACAATTGATTGGTCACACACATTGCGTTTTCTACGTCCCCATTCCGGGTCAGATGCCAATTTGAGCATGATCATCCAGATGAGGGAACCGAATATCCAGCTCCATTTCTTTTGTGCTTCGTACTTGGCTTGATATCTCACTGCTTGGAGGATGAGAGAGCTTTTGGCCTTCTGCTGTTAGCTTCAATTGTGCCTTTTCTGGCGAATACATTGATAATGGGGAACAAACAGAAAACTTGACTCAACTGTGCCCCTAGTTCATCATTTTGACCATTTTTTATTTTTTGGCTTTCTGCTAAAACAAATTTTGACCAATATGAGAGTTAGATTAACATACTTGTTCGATTTTCTGATTTGAAATCATACAAGTCGAGTTGTGAGCACTGAAAATTTTCCTTTTTTAGGTCCAAGAAATGGTTCAGTTTTGGAAAAATAGAATAATTTTCGAGAAAACTAGTCAACCTCATTAAAAATCCTCAAAAATTGTTTTTGCAAATGGCCATTGCTCAACCAACACGGATTTACTCTCAAGATGCACAATCTCAGATCTGAACTTGAATTGTCTTGCAGCTGAATCTTGCAATGGAATAGGAGAGTCCGATTTTGAACGAAGCTGAGCCAATTTGCACATGGAGAGGATAGCCGAGTTTGAACAAGGGTAAGCCAATCAACATGGATGAGACTGGCAGGCTGAAAATGATTAGGTCTGAACTTCAGGATGAAGTTGCTTACGTATCCCAAAGATGGGAATCAGGCCGTACGTAGTTCCGGGTTAAGGTACACTCCGGTGTTGATACTCTCCTTTTACGCTATAACTTTCGCTAAGGTCGCCCTTCTGGGTTTTCAACCTTGCGAGCTCTTTTTCTTTTCTTTTTATTATTTTTCTTTTTTCTCTTTCTTTTGCTTCTTTTCTTTTTCTTTTATCTTTGTTTCCATTTTTTCATTTTTGTTCTCTTTTTCTTTTTTTCCTTTTTTCCTTTTTTCATTTCTATTCTTTTCTTCTTCTTTTTTTCTTTTTCTTGCTCTAACTTTTTCCCGAGTCATCCTTCTGTGTTTTCGGCCCAACGAGCCTCTCAATGATAGAAAAGTTTAACTTTGTCCATGTTGATTGGTCATAGGATCTCTAAGCCATCTGAATCCAGGAGAATGGCTGTTGTTCGCTGATGATATAGGAGCCCATCCAATTAGGTCTGAATTTGCCCCTAGTGTTGTGGATAGAAACTCGATTGTCCTTTAGCAAAACTTTCTTCTTTCAGATTCTGAAATTTGACTTTCTTGTCAGTCTTCATTGGTTTGCAAAATGACCCATGCTTTGAATCTTTGAGCACATTTGACATTTTTACTCCTAATTCAAGGGCTACTTTTGATCTAGCTTTGCAAGCTTCCTTTGACGACATCTGACCTTATTGCCCCTAATTCAAGGGTTGCTTCCAATTCGGCCATACAAGCCTTATATTGTGATTGATTGTTAAACATTCTGAGTCAAGGTTCAAGGTTTGAAAGCAAAAATGGGAGAGTCTCGAGGCCGAGAGCGATCCTATGCTGTACAATCCCAAGAGCGATTCCACACATGTCTTTGTAGGACCATGCGAAACATTTTTTGAAATATTTTAATAAAGCGACTAGTTGCTTAGGCTTCTCTGAAGACAACGCCGAACCAATCTGGATCAAGTTAGGATCCTTGTTAATACTTACATTAACAAACATGATCTCATTTATTAAGGGCTTAACAAGCCTCTCTTTCTGTCAGTTGGTCAAATTTTTGCAAATCCCGAGGAATTCATTCCTCTTTGTTTTCATCATAGTGTTAGAAAAGTTTTGAAAAACTTAAGTCAATGCAATGATTCCAAGGCACATAAAAGTAGGTGAAAATCTCTACCATTTCATTCAGATCTTCTGGCTCAACTGGCTCAATGACAGAAACAGACGCAAAAAAAAGTGTAAAAGACAAACACAAAACAAGATAGTGATGTCCGAGGTAACACCCCCGAAATCACCTGATTCTAACACAACAGGACTGACTCGACTGACTCAGTACAAAAAGACTGACTCGATACAACACAACAGAACAGACTCAATACCTAAGTCAAAAAGTACAATAAATAGCATTTTCAAAGTGCTAAAACAGTGCGTGCTATTCACCACATCCAGAGTAAAATGAGCGCCATCAGCAGGTGGTTCATCCCCCTGATCACATAGTCACATTATCCCCCCAGTTCATTGATCCAGTGCCGATAGACTTTGTAGGACCTGGTGCGACGATGACCTTGTTGTCAATTAGATCTTGTATTTCATAGCGAAGACGAAAACAACTGTCAATGTCATGGCCGGTTTGTTGATGGAAGACACAGTACTTGGTCAGATTATGTTTAGATGGAAGAGGATCAGGCAGTGGGCTTTGTTCTAACAGTTTAAGATGCCCTTTTCTAATCAGGACCCCTAGGGCTTTGGATAAGGACATGTAAAACGGGGTGAAGGCCCTCTGGCCTCAGGCCTGATGGCTTAAAGTTTGTGAAGTTGAATTGGATGTACCGGCAAAAGGGTTGGCAGGTGCTACCTGGGTTTGATGATCTCTTCTAAGTGTAGGATTAGAGCTGAAAGGGGCGTTTCTGGTACGATATCCCTTTTCCTGGCTTACCCCTTGATTTAAAATGCTCTCATCCTAAGTGGCAAAAGTGTCATCCACAGTCTTTGCAACAACTGCAAGCACTTGCTATTTGTTCAGTCCTTCAGCGTTCAAAGCCTCAACAGCCCACTGAAGATGTTCATAGGGACCAATGCCTGCCCCTACCTTGTTCTTGCCATTTGCCTCCACTTGCCAAGGGATTGGCCTTCTTCCAATGCAGCCCGTCCCAAGATTGGGGAGCCTTTTGACATGAAATTCCTGGTACATGATGTGGTCGATGACGGAGCCAATATCCCAAAGGCTAGATCTGCCACTGTTTTCTGAAGATCTTCAATCATGCTCATCAGCTCAGAAGTGATGGGTTCATAGGTTTGAGATGATTGGGGTTCGAGTGCATTCATCATGCACAAGTCCGTGCTTTTTGAAATGAACACCTCAGGCTTGGGTAAATGAGCTGGGGTGATGAATATGTTGGGGTTATAGGTAGGAAGTAGTATATGGATGAGGTTAAGGTGTGGATGAGGTACTTGGTCATTGGGGTCTTGAGGTGGAGCTATCGCCTGGTTGTCGATGAGATTCTGAACCTCATGACGAAGGCGGTAGCAACGATTAGTGCCATGACCGCGCTGCTAATGATACACACAGTATTTGGTGGGGTTATGTCTGGCAGGGAGTGGGTCAAGAAGAGGTTGGGGATCAAAGGCTTTGAGATACCCTTTTTCCATCAAGATTTTTAGTGCGTTGGTTAGGCTCATATAGAGGGGGGTGAAAGTTCTACCTTGAGCTCGGGTTGGGCCAGCTGTTTGTGGGTTGGGCCAGCTGTTTGTGGGTTGGCATTGGCAAATGAGTCGGCAATTTTGGGATTAATGGTGACGGTATTGATTTCAGTGGGTTTGAGAATAGTGCTACCGCCTGCATTGGTACTCCTAGAAATCACCCTCATTGTTGGTTCACTTGTTCTGGGAATAATCCCTCTGTTGAACGCACTCTCGATCTAAACCCGCAAGTCATGGAAACTTTTGAAAGTGAATAGTGGAGCGACTATAAACTTTTGCAACATATCAGGCTTAAGATTCTGCACCACTATCCAAACTTGGTCTCGCTCAGAAGGGCGATTTGTCATCTGTGCTGCCTTTGCTCTCCACCTTGCAACAAATTCCACAAAAGACTCTGTAGGGTTCTAGTGGGTCGTTTCAATGTCTAAAGTGGTTATTTCAAGTTGGGTATTGTAAGAGTACTGATTAAGAAAGGCCTCAGCCAGCTCTTCCCAATTCTGCTTTACTGTATCTACCAACTTGGTGTACCAAGTGGCTGCTATGCCTGATAGGGTTCTTCTATACAGAGAGAGTTTCTGAGGCTTAGTCAGACCCATCGGTTTCAGGACATCTAAGAAAAGCTAGATATGTACCATAAGATCTCCAGACCCATCGAAACAGTCAATGTGTGACATTCTGAATCTGTCTGGAAGCCTTACGGCAGCCTCGGTGTACCCATCCTCAATGTCGAGAATGGAGTTAAGGCCCTGTGCCTTTTTGAATTGCTTTTCAAGGTTCACAATTTTCACCGAGGTCGGATCGAGATCATTAGTATCAAGGGGATAAAGCCTCTCATTAGGTTGCACCAGGGGTCTGAAAACTCGAGCTTGAGCCAACCCTTCTCAGGGATCCGGACCATGCAAATATTCAGCTGGCGGAAGTGGGTCAAAGTTCGGCTGGGGGCCCGAGACTGAATGTGTGGTAGGTGCCCTAGATGGGCATTGCATTTCAGCATTGATCTCATCCTGCATGACGATTCCCTGGTTTAATGCCGCTATCATGGCCACAATTTTTTCCGGACTATGTGCCATCACGAGTCTGCTGAGTTGAACAAAGGTGATCTAACTGGTGACTGTCGGATCAGTTGAGCCAATAAGTCATGTTTGGCCCTTCTTTGCCCTACCACCGGTGAAGGAAACACTAGTTGCCCTTGAACTAAATCTTTGACCTGACACAGTCTATCAACATGAGTCCAGAGTACCCGACGGATATCAGAGCCTTCCAAAGCTATGGTTCCAGGATTACCTAGCAAAAGAAAAAACATACAGTACCTCAGCCTGGTTTCACTAGAACAAATATAAGCATAGATGAGTGACTGTGCTCTCTATTGAATTATGTTCCAATACAGATACCAACTTGGCCACTGATATGCACATCCCTATACAATTTCACTGTAAAGCACATACCAGTTAAGTGAGAACTAAAACACCCCTATGAGGGGGATAAAGTTACCTTGTCCTAGTTTCATCAAGAGCTAAGATTTCATTATGCACAACAAGTGGCTTCACACAATCCTGCATTTGGGTAAGCAACCTGTTCTAGTTTGGAACAGTCTCTATGATTTCCGATATGCAACTAGGCCGATTGGTCAAAAAGGGGGTACCTCAGCAAGACTACTTAATATACCTCTCACACCTAACACCGAGAAGTGAAAGGAAGATCAAATGGTACAGCAGTAGTCCAGATCCAAGGGTTGTGTTCCCATCGTGGCAGAGCCCGCAACCGGTCAACCTTTTGGCAAGCTTTTCCAAGCAAGCCTCCTGCAAACCGTTCAGGAATACCAGATGGCAAACACTGTGACTTAAGCGTACCGATGCAAATGAAAAATGCAAAGAAATACATAAGTGTAGATAAAATAACATATCACGAGTTCGAGTCAAGTTCTATAAATCCCCAGTGGAGTCGCCAGAAACTGTGGACTAGCCTATTTCCGCGCCCCGCCTTTCGGAAAAGGTTGAAACGAAGGCCTCATAGTTCGGACCCCCACGGTTCTAAATCTAGTCTCACAAGTGCAATGTGAAACTAATAATCACCAAAGAGTCTAAATTCAACAAATCTTTTTGAAAAATCGATTTTAAATCAAATAATGCCAAATTTGGACTGCTTTGCCAGATATAGAGTCGCTTCCTAAATATTTTATTTTTGGAAAATTTAGGAAATCCTGACTCGTGTCGAAGACCATGTGTCCGTCATCACCAAAATTGCCTCGGCTTGGGAACTTGGGTACGAGGGGAGAAGGTCATGAAATGAGCACCCTCGCTCACCCGATCAAAAGATCGACCTCTACTAATCATGATATGTGTTTTTATAAACATTATGTGTTCTTATTTTAGTTATTAAACTAGTTTTGCTATGTGACACACACAAGCAAGTATAGACTGGTTGCAAAACTTGGAACAATTCAACTCGTGTTTGTTTTCGAAAATGATTTGAATTTGCCGCCTCAAGTGGGCTTAAAAATGCGGATTTGCCACCAAACATAGTGGGCTTAAAACTTACATTTGTTGAATCGTTCTAATTCAAACAACAAGTCTGCATCCACAAGCATTCAAGCAGTTTAGCATTTAAGCACATAGCCTCATGGCAAGCATGCGAAACATGACATCATGGCAACCACACTCATGCAAGTATGTTAAAGCATAAAATTCACCGAGTACTCCAAGTCAAAACAAAAAACTAGTTAGAAAGATGCATGGTCTTAACTATGTTAAGTGTCTAATGCAACACATGCAATATGCAATTAATAGACTCGGCTACAAATATGACATGTGAATTGATTTGAACAACATGCGATTAAACACGTATCTAAAGAAGTATTGAAACAACGATGCAGTTTGAATGATGCACTGAGCCTCGGTGCATGCAATACAAATGAATGGATGCAAGCATGCGATATACTAAATGAAATGTCTCTAATCTAACCATTGAAAGCGATTAAATAAAAGGGAGAAAGACGTAAGCTTGGAAGACATACACACACGCACACACACTTATTATAACATTACGCCCTCATGAAGGAGGGTCTGAATGAATAAGTTAACCAACTAACTACGCTAATTAAGCTAACTATTACAAACCGAAACTAATTAACTATTCTAGCTAATTAATTATTACGAAACAAAATCGAATAACTAGTTAAACTAACTAATTACTTACAACACTTAATTAGGTACAACTAATTAATTACAACATCTTTTTAAGCAAGATATTTAAACGTTAAATAAGCCCAAAACGCAAGGGAGGCTCATGCACGCACTCGGTTTCGACCTGAAAAGGCACTGCCTTGCTGCTGAATTTCTCTGTTTGCACATCTGAACACCAAAGAAGCTGTCCACTTCCAAAACACCTCTGTTCCACCTCAAGAACACAGTGTAAATTTCATTGGTGGCCGACAAGGGGCCTGTCGGCTACCAATGGTGGCCGGTCGGCTACCACTAATGACATGAACTCCTCTTTTTGCTGCAACAGAGAGCAGACAGAATAAAACAGTGTATTCTCACAGATTATTTGCACACTTTGCCTCTCATTTTCACGGGGAGATCAAAGAAGGGACAAAATTTGGGTTTACAAACCATCAATCAAGCAATTTCATTGCATGATGGTTTGTGAAACCAATTGTGCCAGTTCAACGAATACAAAATGAGACCAAAGGACCATCACCCTATCATGCATGATCAAGAGCAATGGAGACCAAGGAAAATGGCACATTTCATCATTTTTGAGTATGTAATGTCTCATTTTCCTTGTGTTCGAATTAACGTCAAATTTGAACACATGCAATGCAACACGAAAGATGCCTATCTTGCTTTTTTTACTTGCCAATTTTGTTTATTCATTTTAATTACCAAACTATTCCTTAATCAATTAGTCCATTGGTGAGTGTCTTCTAAAGTGAAAGAAGTGTCAACCAAAAGGTAGTTCAAGGCATGAGGGAAACTTCATGTTGCTGGTAATGAACCCTCAAAGGAGGATTAAACCATTAAGCATGAGCCTCAACCTCAAGCTTAAACAACCCTTAGGTTGAAACAACCCTCAAAACAAATGAAAAAGTGAAAAAATAAGGGAGGTTGCAGAGATTGTATGTGCTGAAATTGAGTGATAAAAATACTAAAAACATGCAACCAACTCACGTCAATGATGGTTAATGCCTTAAAACACTAAACTAGTGAATGAATTAACACTACAACTATGCAAAACAAAACTCAAACAAGCTAACCAGCCCAAAATAGAGCTAAAACAGGTTATTTCAGAAGCAAAAACATGATGGACTTGAGCTAAGTTAAGCTAGAAAAACATGCTAACATGTGAAGCTAACTAGGCATGCAAACAAGACATGAGGAAAAGAGGGGAGAGAAGGCTAACCCCTCCAATTTTGGACTTCAAAACAAGTTTTTGCCACTGAAAAACCTTTGAAATTCAGTGGTTAAAAGGCCGAAAAAAGTTGGTTTGAAAGTGATGAATAATAGCACACAAGCTTAACAAACAAAAGAGCAAGAAATGTGGACCATCCCCTAACTCAAAATGACCTCAAACTAACACTTTTAAACCACAAAACAGACTTTTTGATAGTTCAAAATCAGCCCAAAAACAGTTTGAAAAGATGGCAAAACAAGTGTACAAAACAAGCTTGAAAGACAAGTGTTATATCTCTTGAAGCAAAGGACAATTCTAGGCACAAATGAGGCACTAAATCAAGCCAAGACCACCTTCTAGAGCTTAAAGAGGGTCCCAAGTAACCTCAGTCCAAAGATAAGCAACTTTGATTAAGGGTTAATAGGCAAATTAGAAGTATATCTCTACTTGTATGCACAAAAGTTTAAAAGAAAGAGAAAGAGAAATATAGAGAGAGAGGCTCCCAAAATTTTTCCAACCTTGAAAACCATAGAGAATGCCCTCTATATATAGAAAAATGAGAGCTCAGGTCAAAAATATCAATATAGGACAGCTGGAGCAGTGTGGAATAGCTGGAGCGAAAATATCTCTGCAAAAACTGCCTTCTTTGCACCAATGACCGGTCGGCCATCACTGGTGGCTGACAGCCACCACTGGTGGCCGACAAGAGTCACCTTTGGCCGACACATGACCGTCAAAGCCCATTCATGGCCGATACATGGCCGTCAAGCCTCACTAGTGGCCGGAAAGCAAAACTAGTTTCTGGCCTTGACTTCAAGCAGGTATATCTCCTTCATCCGGACTCCTTTACAGGTCATGAGTCTAAATTGAAGTCCCGGAAGTCTTCTTTCCAATGGTGGCAACCTCACATCAAAATTCCAAGTGCGAAAAAGATATCCTTATTTTAGTGAAGACTGTTTAGTTTCGGTCCTAACCGGATTGAAGCCCAACTTCAACCAGCCATATCTCCTTCATCCGGACTCAGCTTTAGGAGATTCTTGAGTATAAAATGAAGCCCCGGAAGTCCACTTTCCAATGGTGGTGGCCTCATAGCTGAAATCCAAATGTACAAAAGGATAGATCTGATTTAGTGAAGCTGCCCAGTTCCCTCTTAACAGTTTATGCCCAACTTCTTCCCCAACTTGGTTTCTTCCCTCTCCTCCAATTTTCTTCAACTCCAAACCTCTAAATAAGGTGTTTTCAAAGATTTTTCAAAGAGTTCCCCTCTTTTTTATTCATTTTCACTTTGTCCTTGCTCGGTTTACCGAAAAGCGCAATATTTAACGAAATGCGAGCCTCGAAACATCATAGAAGAATTTTCAAAAATATTTTGAAAGAGAGAGTTTTAAGATCTACGTTTTGGTCCAAAATGGGGTGTAAGGTTGGGATTTGAAGCTCTCTTTGCTGAAGAAATCGAGCCTTTGCACAACACGGATTTCATTATCGAATGATCAATCAGTGGTACCCAAGTCTTAAGGGCAGTCAAAAATTGGGTGTCTACAGTTTGGTCAGCACATTCCGTTCAATTGTTGATGGAATGTAACGGCAGGGGCCAAATTGATCAAAATTTCGAAAGTTTGGGTCTAAAATTGATACTAATCAAAATATGAAGGTCAAATTGAAGAATGTGTGAAAGTTTGGAGGGCGAAATAATATTTTCTCTAAATTGGACCATAGTAAGTGAAATATATTGAGAAAAATCCAATCATTTAGGAACTAAATAATAAAAAATATAAATAAATAAATAATTCTATAGTTTAAGAACCAATAATTCTTGAGGGTAGAAAGAGTAATTTACTCTAACAAATTGACTAGAAATCTTCGATAATCTAAACTTCAAGTCTTCAATAATGTTAAAATTGACTAATAGTCTCCAATAATGTTAAAATTGACCAAGTCCTAGTCAATCCCCATTACAAATTTTTATTTTATTCATTCTTTTCTTTTTTTGTTTTTTTCCTTTTTCTTTTGAGGAGCTTTCTACAAATCCAAAGTACAAAACAGTCGTAGTCTTTGAACACTCATTGAAACTGTACACTGTGTCATTATGTAAATTAAACTTGAATAACCTTCACTCCAACCATGGGTTAATTAGTTATATCCATAAATTTTGTGATTTTTCTATCTTGTAAATTTGGTATTTGTAATTTTAATTATATTAGTTTTTCTCTCATATACTGTTTGCGAAATACCAATACCGGTGACAGTGACGATGACGATGATGGTGTGATGTTGTCATAATGTTGGAATGTTGGGTCTAGAGAGAAGGTTTGGTTTAATTATGGATTTAAACTTTTCAATAAATATGTATTTAAAACAAATAGTCATGTTAAAGGGTGTATACTATATGCAAATTATGACATGTATGGAGTTGATTACCATAAAAAAAATAGTCATATTCACATACCACATTAGATATAACTAAAATAATATCATAATTAACATCATAATGAGTCATAACTAACACCCCAATGTGTATAACTAAGCAGGGTTGGCCCTGGGCTAATGCCAATAAAGCTTGTGCCTAGGACCCCCAAATTTTGGCTCAAAATAGGACCCTCAAATTTGTTAGTTCTATATTATATTATAAGTTCAAAGTTCAATCTTTTTTTATTATTTGAGGCCCAGTGTAACAGGTCGCCAAAAAAAAAGGGCAAATTATCCATAAATTCTTTTTGAAAAATGTGTGTTTTATTTAATCCTAAAACCTTTTAGATAAACCCAAAAGTCCTATATCCATTTATCTTCTTCTCTTTCCTCTACACCTTACTTCTTCTCTTTATCTCTCTTTCTCTGATATTGGCGACGATATTAGCGATGACCACGACCACACCTTCCTTGTTTTCTTTCTTTTTTCTAATCTACAGTCATCGGTGGCCGGTGACCACCATGGATTGGGGTTTACCAGCAACCACCGAACACTGACTCCTTGCTTCATGCTTACCGAGGAAATAAATTTTTGACGAAAAAGATGAGTAGATCTACTCAAATCTAATATAGATCTGAGCAGATCTACGTCAGATCTAACTAGATCTAAACCAAAAATAGTTGGCTGAGGAGTACAAGCCTCTCTTTATATCTGTTTTCCTTCGATCTTTTAGTTTTTTTACTTTTTCTATACTACACACTTCTATTTTCCTGATATAATAGAGAACTTTTTTTAATTCTAAATAAGTGGTTTTCGAGTTTTAGTTACAAGCGGTGAAAACTATAAAATTTTACAGTTTCAATTTTTTTGGTGCTGAAAAGATAAATACTTAAAATCACGCTTTGAAACTGTAAAATTTTACAGTTTCAAAACTTGTTTTTCAGTTTAATCAATATTTGAGATTATTTACTTAAACCCTATAAAAATTGAAAATAACATTTTTTTTTCTTTCTCATTGTAGCTATTTGTTGTTCTTACATTTTTTTTTTCTTCTTTCAATTTAATAATATTTCACAAATTTTGTTATGCTTTTTCACTATAATTTCTCAATTTATTTATTTATTTTTTTTTTTTTTTTTGCAATATTCTGGACATTTTGGTGAGTCTCCGACGATATTCTTGATGTCCAGCGAACATTCTAAACATTTCGGTGACGTTCAAAACACTCCAGTGATACTCCGACAACTTCCTGGTAATGTTAAACATTCCGGTGAATCTCTAGTGACTATCTGATGAAAGTCCGGCGATGGTGGATGTAATTGCGTCTTTAAATGTTTAAAGAAAAAAATTAAGATTTTATGGTAATAATTAAAAATATGTAAGACTAATTGGTGCAAGTATTTTATTTTAGGATTAGATGTGTTTTAAACTATGTGTATGAGACTCATCGGTAAATTCCCCTTTAAAAAATCATGTTAGGCCCAATTGAAAAAATTTATATATAATCATTATTAGGTCCAATTAAAATTTTATATAATTAGTCCAAACGAATTGAAATATATTTAAATATATATTATATAATGAATCCAAACAGAGTCACATGTCAAGATTTTAATATAATAAATAACTTTATCTTAATTTTTTTGCCCACTCTCTTTATCATATTTTAATTGAATAACTTCACCCGAATTTTTTCCCTTAATTTTGTTTGCACTCTCTTTATCATAATTTAATTGAACAATTTTACCTTAATTTTTTCTCTAATTTTTTTCAATAATTTGTGTCTTGCTATCAAATAATCATTTCATTATCAAATATCAATGGATTATGCCTTGATTATTACTAAACTATAAAACAAGAAGACTATATTTTATCTTTTTGAGTCTTTGTAATGATTTTTTCGTATCTTAATATATAAAAATAAATTTTAATGATTATATGTGTCTTGTCCAAGCTCCTCCATGCTTCCTGATTTGCCATAAACCTCAATACTTCATCAAACAATAAAAGCAATACTTCATGCCTAAAATATAAAAATAAAGTTTATCTTGTCCAAGCTCCTTCATGCTTCCTGATTTACCATAAGCCTCAATACTTCATCAAACAATAAAAGCAAAAGGATACCTGTATAGCTCTTCCACCATCAAGACATCCCACAGGAATCATATTAAAAGCAGACATAGTTAACCCACACCTACAATGAGGACTTGAATGGTTAGCAATCTATACATCGTGATAAAGAAACAATGTTCAAGAATGTGGCCTCACCAGCCTGAAATTACAAGAGGATGGACCCAAACTGTGGCTGTATGCATTGCTCCACAGGGACACATTAGCAAAATCTCAATCAGTATTGTCAAGATAACAATAATTTCAGTTTTAAACAACAAATTATATATCAAACTGACACTCAACTAAGTTAAAGAAGATAATTGAGATAACATTCAGTGCTTTAGCTTTACAATAGTTGTACTTCGTTTATTTATCTTCCAAAATTGCAACAATTAAAGAACCATTAAGTTGATGAATCATACAATGAGATTATGGGAGACAGTAAGTGATCAATGCTTAAGGTGTTAGAGAATCAGTTTGAATTTATGCATGGCAAATCAACCAAGGCAACAATACATTTATTAAGACAGTTAATAGAAAAGTATTGGAAAAAAAGGGATATACAAATAGTTTTTATAGTTTTTGAAAAAACTCAAATTAGGGTGCTAAGAAATATAATATAGAGGGTGTTGGAAAAAAATAGCGTCGGATATATTGATGTGGCATGGCAGTTGACACCAACAATACAAGGAAAGCATGCCAAGTGGCATGGCAGTTGACACCCCCAATTGCCTAGGGACTTAGAAACAATCCGTGGATAACTGCCAGTAATTGCTCCTAACTTCTATGTAAAAATATATGTATTATTGATTGATGTTCATTTGATATATTGATCCATATTTTGTCTATTACAAATGGTTCCTTATATAGATGTAGGTGAATTTATTTAGGCATGTGTTGATCAATGAACCTGGGTGGCTTACTTTCTCTGGGTCATTCTTGTGCTAAGCCTTCATACTCTTTTTCCCTTGGTCAGTATTAGACTTATTATCACAACACTATTTTCAGAGTATAAATTTCTAGTCTTGTGATGGCACTAAGTTCCAACACTTATCTCAACCATTTTCCAACACACATCCACACTACGAGTTTGAATAAGTAAGAGAGAAGGTAACACAATTTACAGGAAATTCCTAACCTTTATTATTGTACCAACAATACAAAGGAATGCCAATGGAGACTCTCAAAACACTAGAGTGAATTTTTGAGTTCCATGGCCGTGCTTAATATAGGCTTACAATCAGTTACAAAATGACAACCAACAATACAAGGAAAGCATGCCAAGTGGCATGGCAGTTGACACCCCTAATTGCCTAGGGACTTAGAAACAATCCGTGGATAACTGCCAGTAATTGCTCCTAACTTCTAGCTTTGCCTCTTGATTTTCAACCTTGCATTGTCTTTGCCCCAACAAAGGTAATTGCCTCTAACATACATGCATAACTGTCAATAACTGCCTTGCAGTCTGCCCCATCAAGCTAGCCACGAAATTGGTTGCCTTGGCCACTAGACTAAGTCTTGCCCACTGATTGTGTTCAACCCCCAAAGTATGTTGTAGCCCACATTCAGGTCATATTAATGCCTTGCATCTGTGCCATGCTACCCACACTTTGGCCAAGGGTTGAGTGTTGCTGCCGCACAACACTTATCATGCTCCCACCTTGTTGTCTTGGCATGCCACCATCATGCTATGGTCTTGGTTGGACATAGGCGCAAGGTGCCACAAATGCCAACCATGCATCCTTCAAGTAGAAGATGCTAACACTAGTCCACTACCCTCCCCATCAAATCTCTTTCCAAGAAATGTATAGTTCTCTTGGCATCAATAGAATTTATTACTCTCTTTTCCCCTTGTAACCATAGTCTAGAAGGGCTTTGATTTGGTGGCCAATACACCATTTCAGGCACTTGCGTAAAGGATCAACCACTTTCACCTTGGCTGGTTTCTTCTGCACCTTGAGTTTCGACAACTCCTTAGCCACATCCCTCAAAGAGGATGCCCTTTATTCTTTGGCAAGAAGACCACCATTTCCTACCTTCACCAACCAAAATGCAAAGGAACCTCCCTCTTTAGTGTGCCTGTTTGGCAGAACTTAAAAGCAGCTTATTTCAGCTTTCAGCTTAATTTAAGCTATTTTGATGTGTTTGGTTTAGCTTATAGCTTATAGCTTTTTGGAAGTCAGAAATCAGCTCATTCTTTGAGTGGGGCAGGAGATGCTTAATTTATAAGTCAGAAATCAGCTTATGTTCATAGTTATAAGCTATAAGCTGTTTAGGCATAAGCTATAAGCACTTTCCCACAGCTCTACCAAACAGGGCCAGTATGAAGGAACTAACATCCATATGACTACCTTCTCACAAAATCCTGCTGTAAAATCCTTCTCACCTTCGCTACCCATCAGTTGGTTGAGGACTTCATACAACCAATCTAACTTCTCATGCTTTAGTTTGACCTGGTGATTCAAGTTTTGCCTACGGGTGGGAAATACGACTAAATACAAAAGATATGGTTGATTTTCTTTTCTATTTTTCACAACAACAACAATGGAGGAGGAGGAGAGAACACATGGCTCGCAACCTCATCGTCGTCGTCGTTGTTTGTCATCTCCGTCTTCTGTATTCATCTTCGTTGATGGTTGCTAGGGTTATATTAAAGGGTTTGGTGCATTTGGGCTTTTGGGCATATTTAGGATACACTTTGGTCTGTTAATAAAATGGGCCTTATAATAAAAATTATAAGGTTATTGGGCTGGTTGGCTTTTACATGAGCTTCTCATGTTTGGGCCTAATACTAATCAAGTTGGAATTTAACTTATATCCATGGACATTCAATTATTCATTTTTTTTTAATAATGTTATTTATATTTTTTGTTCAATATTTTTTAACTACAAATGTGTAGCATCATCATAAAAATATGTTTTTATTCTGAGCCATAAATTATTGCAACTTTATCAGAAAAGTACCTAATATTTTTTTAACACATCCTTGTTTGGCCGTATGCACATATCCGTGTCTAATTTTTGGGTACTTTTTAGACGTACCCGCATGTCCCTCATTTAGAGGTTTGCTGAGTCCGATGCCTAGATACATATCTACACCCGACACTCGTTCCTGAGTCCATGTAACGTAGCTAAAGAGTGACTCTAATTGCTGAAACCTTCATCGCTTCTCTCAATTTAGTGCATTTCTTTTATCTAATAAAAATCGATAATATAGAAATTGATTATGTCTAATCTTGTATAAAGAGCATCATCTAGCACCTTTAACTCTCATTATCTCCGTGTTAGCCCACTTACATCTATTAAAATTTTCGTCATTTTTTTTTTTGCTACTTTTTGAAGCATTTATTTATTTTCTTCTACTACGACTTGAATCTCATTTTTATTGTTTTTCGAAAAGGAAAAATGGTGCATATGGCATGCGCTTAAAATTTCAATCACAAGGATTCATAACCAATTTGGTTCATAACCAAGGTTTTAAAAAGCGGCTGCAACCGTTACGTAACGGTTGTGGTAGCTAATGTTACTGTCATGACATTTCCATGTTCAAAGGTTGGCCCCCATCTAATAATGCAACTCTGTAGTAGATACTTTCTTGTTTTTGGGTCTATGCTACAACTCATGATCCCATAATGATATACTTATCTTGTTGATGCATAACAATATTTTGGGCTGAACCTTCTCAACATTTTAATATTTCGGTGATTGACTGATTCCATATGATGTAGCTGTGCTAGATTCTATTCCATGTATCACTTCAATATTGAATACCCTATGTTGAATTTATAGCAACTCCAGTGAAGTTGATGTGCATGCCTTTTATTTTAGTTCTTTATGTTGTTAAATATTCTATCAACCGCCAGAAATTGATTTTCCCATCATATTTTCTGGCGAATTTCATTTTTATTGGAAAATGAGGCATTTACTTTTGTCATTGTTTATCTTATATATAATAGTTAGTGATTGATTTTTTGTATAATATAAAGTCATTAATTATTAAAATAAAATGTAAAAAACTCAGTTTATAGTAATTTAAAAATATGAAATATATTGGATCAAACTTAAAAATTTATAAAAATTGATCAATATTTATTTTAAAACCCAATAAATATGATCATGAAAAAAAAATGTGCGTATCGGTAAGTTTTTTCAAATTGTGCAAAAAATAAAAAAATTTACGGTTCCGGTTACCGCAACCGTTACACTACAGCCTTTACACCCCATAACCGCAACCGCGCCACCGCCACTGCCACCGTTACGGAGACCGCAACCGCTTTTCAGAACCTTGTTCATAACCAAAAACACCACAAAGCCTCGTAACCTAGGCCACTTCTGTTCATAGCCACAAAGCCTCATAACCAAGTTCATGACCAACAACCCCAAGTTTGACCACCACAAAGCCTCACAAGTAATTGCATGATTCATGATCAAGACCAAATGACTTCATAACTGTGAGACCATAGAATTAGCTTTTTTTTATTTATTACAGATTCAGTTTTCAACAATGTCCTCCTTTATTTGTTTAAACTATTCACCTTGTTTGGTTACAGGTTTCTATTTTTCTACTACTTGGGATTGTCGTTGCAGGAGCTGCCCTAGGGTGTTGGTTGGTATGGAAATTTGTTATTTCAGATGATGGAAGTGTGGATGTTGGCGTAGCTCAATTTGTGAAATGGGCCACGCGTGTCATTGCAGCCACATTTATCTTTCAGGTGGCTATTGTGTTCATGTTAATAAATAGTGTGATAATGCTCCACTTGCATATCTCTGGACCAAATGGAAATCAGTATGCAACAATTTGCCTTGCATTCCCGCAATTTCTTCCTACTCTCAGAATTGTATTGTTTCTGAATTTTTTATCCTTATTTTCTGTCAGAGGACCCTTGATACTCCTTTGGTAATGGGGGCATTGGCTTCTTGTTTGTCAATCTGCTTTCTCATCACTTCCTTCAAGTGGAATGGTCCAGAGTAAGTTACCTGTACCATTTTTTCCCCATCTCCCCCTGCATCATGCTGGCGGACTGGTAATTATTGTACCAAATAAATGTTCGTATAATTGATGCTTAACTCAATTTGTTCAACTTATTAAATCCAAAACAAATAGATCTTATTAGCTTTTTGAGTATATATGTTGGGATGTTGAAATCCATTTTGGATTAGTCAAAATGGGTGGCATGCTTGATTTAATATATTGATTGAACAGAGGTCTGCTCAGTTGATAGAACAGATTTAAAAAATCTTTCGTTTGCTTGGTTTAACAAGATCTTAACTAATTATTTGTATGTAGTTCTACCATTACTTTTGGGAATTCAATTTATTCTGCAAATGGGAATCCTTGGTGGACTATTGGACGAGCAAATGTAAGACAAAATCGTGCTGAATTTCTCAGCAGGGCAGGGATGGTGGCTTCACGGGGAACACTGGAACAACCCAAGGAGATCTTCTGGTTGGTCAGACTCTCCTGTCAAAGGTACGTACATTTGTTAAACTCTGCATTTTCTCTCCCTAATATTTGTTTTGTCTGTTGAAACATTTTTTTCCTAAAAAGATTTCAAGCTTCTGCAGAGCATTTTATTTCCCTCTTGTTTTCCTTTGACATCATGGATCACTTCCATAGTTACCACGGAAAACTCCCCATCAGATCTCTTATGAACATGAGCATGCAAGGGCTAGGATGTTTTCTGTAAGCAACATGTTTTGAAAAATAGGCGAGGATCACTACATCGGCGCCTTAGTGCAATGAAAAATAGGAAAAGGTTCTTATATTTTCTTGGATGAGCACCTGTAAAGAAATTAGCCCAGGATTGTTGGTTTACATTAGCAACTTGGAAAAGGGAACACTGTCTGATAAAACTATGGAATTAGTAGATTCTATGATTAGAAGGAAAGTATAACATGCTTACAAGAAACTAAGTGAGTATCTGAGAAAGTAAACGAAATAGAAAAAACTTGTTACAACATTTCGTATGTTGGAAATATTGGTTAGTAGATAGTTTTTTGTGCGTCTTGTGTGGATGGGTGTCAGGGCGTGTGGATTTTGATTTGTTTACTTTTTTTTATTTCCTTGATGATGTAATCGGCTAGCGCTCCTTTTTATGGGGACCTTTTTGTATCTTTAGCATCTTCTTGATGCTCTTCTTCAATAAAATTTATTTAACAAAAAAATAAAATAAAAAAAAAGATGTAAAAATGGTGTAGCTAAGCATCTGAAAAATAAGGTAGTAATAGTTATGAGAATAGGTTACATAATAATATTAATTAAAATTGTAACTGTAGAGTATAATTAGCACCTATGCACCCCAAATAGGATTGGAGAAACATATTAAAAGGAAATTTTGGGATCAACTGGATGAGTTAATACAACAAATATTTGTAGAGAGAATAATTATAGGTGGAGATTTCAATGGTCATGTTAGAAAATATAAGCAAGTACACGAGAGGATATATGGTGGATATGGTTTTGGTGATCGAAATGAGAGCGGAGAGAACATCTTAGATTTTGTAGTTGCATTTGATTGTGTAGTAACCAACAACTTTTTAAAAAAGGAGGGTCAAACGCGTAGCTTTAAAAAATGGGTCAAATAAGAGTTGCATAGATCATTTTCTTGTGAGAAAAATAGACCGCTGAATATGCAAAGGTTTCAAGGTTATTTCCAAAGGAAGTTAATGGCACGGAGTACGCTAGCAATATTCAATATATAGTATTATATACAATAATAAAGAGCAAAATCATAGTGGGAAATATATTAAAAACTCATGAACTAGATGTGAAATCTAAAAAGTGAGAAATTGAGGATAAAGTGTTTAAAGAAGTAACGCGGGGTTTGAAAGGTGTTACTAATAACACATGGAATACAATAGCATAATGCATTGAAAGAATATCAAAAGCAGTGCCATAGAGAGTCGAAGGGAAAAGCTCCTATATCTAAATATGGTTGAATAGTGAGATATAAGCCATAGTAAAAGAGGATAAAAATGGGAATAATTTTAAGACATAAATTGACCAATAAGGAGGTTGGATGAGGAGATTAAGAAAAAGTGTGAATGATATTTTGAGAAATTGTTAAGTGAAAATCATTTTAAAAACTTGGAAGGAGAGGAAAATGATAGCCTTGATGGAACTAGAGAATATAAGTTTTATCATCGAACTAAGAGAGTTCAAGGTGGAATTTGCATTAAAAAAAGGTGAAATAAGGGAAGGCATTAGATTTATCAAAAAAAATATATATATAATAATAATAATAATAATAAAATATGGCAAGGCATTAGGACTAGATTGTATCCCTATTGAGGCTTGGAAATGCGTAGGTAAGTAGTTGTCTGGTTAACAAAATTCTTTAATAAGATTCTAATAACTAGGAAATTGGCTGACGAGTAGAGAGAGTATTTATATCCAAAATTACAACAATTATAGAGACATTAAGTTGATAAGTCAATACAATAAAATTGTTGGTGAGAATGATTGAGCATTGTTTGAGGGTTATAACAATAGTGTTAGAGAATCTGTTTGGATTTATACTTGGTAGATCAAATATGGAAACGCTATTTTTACTAAGAAGATTAATAGATAAGTACAAAGAGAAGATGAAGGATCTGAATATGTTTTTTTTTTTTATAGATTTTCAAAAAAACAAAAAAAAAACTTACGATAGGGTGCCTAGAGATATTATCTAGGAAGCACGGATATAGATACAAGATACGGATATGGCGATATGACAAAACCTAAAAAGTAGGATACGGTTACGGTTAGGATATGTTTGTAAAAAATATATTTAAAAGAAAATTATTAGTAGGAGCTACATAAGCTCAAGAATGTTGAGAGATCACATTGTAATTTTATAATGCAAAACACTAATCTTTAAAAATTAGATATTAATTTAAGACAGTAGCTTGTTTACTTTTGAAAATTCTCAATAGGTATTGCAAATATTTCATTTTAATATCAAGTTTAATATGTTTATATTACGGTAATAGAGCAATCCACAACTTGTTTATGTGCTTTCCTCTTTGGCACTAGTAAAAATATTGTATTCAAATTTATTTGCTTATTTATTTGTTAATTTATTAATTTTACTATTGGTATATTCTCTTGTTAATCTTCACTTTCTATGTAGTTATAGAGGACATGCATAAAACAATATGGACATATTTAACTCTCATTATGTTCTTTTTGTCAAATAACTAAATAAAGTAATATGCGACCTGGAGAATCCGATACTTCAAAATTAAGTATGTGATGCTCCAAAATTAATGAAAAAATAATTAAGAACTATCCAATACTTCTAATAAGTATCCGATACGTATCCGTCAATATTCAAGGAGTGTCGGTATCCAATACATATACAATATGGATATGTCTCCCTTTTTGAAGTATCTGTGTTTCATAGGATATAATATGGTATGGTGAGTGTTGGTGAAAAAGGTTGTGATTAAAAGGTATATGCATGCAATAAAACACATGTATAATGGGGTATCGACCACAATTAGATCACTTGTAGCAGAAACTAGTAAATTCTCAATCATTGTTGTATTGCATCATGGGCCAACTTTGAGTCCTTACCTATTTGCCATGGTCATTGATGAATTAACTAAACACATTTAGGATGATAGTTCGCAGATGATATTGTTCTAGATGAAACTAAGGAAGAAATTAACCCTGAACTACAAATATGGAGAGAAGCACTCAAGTTAAAAGGGTTTAAAATTAGTAAAAATAAAAGTGAATATACAGAGTGTGACTTAGCAACAATAGAAATAGAAATGATAGAGAAGTGAAGATTGAAAATCAGAAATAACAAAGTGAACTTTTTCCTTACCTAGGTTTGATTATTAACAAGGATGGTGAGGTTGAAAATGACGTGATTCATAAATTAAAGTAGGTTGGCTCAAGTGTGGGACCTGCTCGAGCCATTAAGGAGGGAAAGGAGTGGCTCCTTACGTGTGTTACTCCTACCATTTCAAAAATATATTTATTTCTAGTTCTATCTTTCTTATTCTTAGCACACATCCAAGCATCTTCAACTCAACTACACTCATTTTATGGACATGTATTTTAGTTGCCCAATACCAATTGAAGATAAGTTGAGAGAGAATAGGTTAGGATGGTTTGGTCATTTACGTTGAAGAAATGTAGATGCAATGGCAAGGAAGAGTGATATGATTTCTATAAATAAAATGTTGGAGGAAGGGGAGGACTTAAACTAACATGGGATATAGTGTAAAACAAGATATGAATGTATTTAATTTATTTGAACTTGTAGCCATCGATAGGGCAAAATGGCAAAAAATGATTGACGTAGATTGGGAAACAATGCTTAGATTGGATTGGTTTGGAAGCAGGAAATGGAAACTGAAACTTCACCCAAAAATATTATGGAAAATGTGAAACATTAGGTGATGTAAAGATTGAATAGGTTGAAAAAAAAGAGTGAAGTTTGTTTGCTTTGAGGGAAAATCAACTTAGAGAATGATAATGATATCACTCCCTTTATATTAATCAACCAACTATTACAAAGAAAGCTCTAAGGCACTGATTAAGGAATTACAGAATAATCTAAGGAAGCAAATAATAGGAAGATTCTAACATATATTCTAACACTCCCCTTCAAGCTAGTGTGAACAAGCTAGTGTGAAGATATCTCTCATGCCTAGCTTGCCAAGAATCTCATGAAATGGTTTACTCCCAACCCCCTTGGTGAGGATATTTGCAAGTTGCTCACTAGATTGCACAAATGGAGTACATATTGTGCCACTAGTGAGCTTCTCTTTGATGAAGTGACGACCCACCTCAACATGATTTGTCCTGTCATGTTGAACCGGATTGTGAGCTATGTTGATAGTAGCTTTATTATCACAATATAGTCGTAAGGAGTCTTTCTGTTCAATTCCCAGATCATGCAACAACAACTTAACTTGCAAGAGCTCACACACACCTTGTGCCATAGGTCTAAACTCAGCTTCTCCACTAAACCTGGCAACCACATTTTGTTTATTACTTCTCCAAGTAACCAAATTTCCTCCAACAAAGGTACAATACCCTGAAGTGGACCTCCTATCAGTGACTAATCCCACTCAATCAGCATCTGTAAAAGCTTCCGCACTAAGATGATCATGTTTGGAAAAATAAAGGCCTTTTCCAGGGGAAGATTTCAAGTTTCTCAAAATTCTCATGACTACCGCCAAGTGTGTTTTATGAGGAGCATGCATAAACTATCTAACCACGCTCACGGCAATAGCAATATCAGGACGAGAATGGGATAAGTAAATGAGCTTATCCACTAGTCTCTGATAATTTTCCCTGTCAACGATTGCTCCCCTACTATCATCACAGTTTCTGATTAGGCTCTAGTGGTGTGTCATAGGCTTTGCTTCCGAGCATCCTTGTTTCCTTTAATAGGTCAAGGATATATTTTCTTTGACAAATGAAAATTCCATCTTTGGACTTGGCCACTTCAATCCCTAGAAAGTATTTCAGGTTCCCCAAGTCTTTGATTTCAAACTCACTTGCCAAATACTTCTTCAACAAAGGAATTTCCTCAACATCATCTTCTGTAAGAATTATGTCATCTACATATACAACAGTCTTACCATGGGAGGAATGTTTAACAAACAAAGTATGATCAGCCTGACTCTGTTTGAAGCCATATTTTAGCATCGCCTAAGTAAACCTCTCAAACCAAGTCTTAGGGGATTGTTTGAGACCATATAATGACTTTCGAAGTCGACACACCTTACCCTTAGTTTGAAGAGTTTCAAAGTCAGGAGGAATATCCATATATACCTCCTCTTCTAGGTCACTATGCAGGAAAGCATTCTTCACATCAAACTGATGAAGTAGCCAATCCAGATTAGCTGCTAGAGAGAGAAGTACTCTGATTGAATTCATCTTCGCAACTGGAGCAAATGTCTCTTGGTAGTCCACCCCATAGGTATGAGTAAAACCCTTTGTCACAAGCCGAGCTTTATATCGCTCAATTGAACCATCTTCCTTGTGCTTCACAATATACTCTCATTGGCATCCCATAGTTCGTTTGCCCCTAGGTTACTCAGTCAAATCCCAAGTGCCATTCTTATAGAGTGCTTTTATTTCCTCTACCATGACTAGTTTCCACTCAGGAGTAGTAAGAGCATCCTGAAAATGATTAGGTATACTAACAGAGAAAAATTTTGACACAAAGGCTTTATATGAAGAGGACAAACGAGAATAAGACACAAAGTTAGAAATAGGATGATGAGTGCAAGATCTCACACCCTTTCTCTTGGCAATGGGTATATCAAAATCAGTAGGCTCAGGCTCAGAGGTAACAATATCAGGAGTTTTATGATTACCTGGACCTTCATCAAGAGAAGGAGACGACAGTGATTGATCAGAAGTGGTCTCTCGTATCCAAGTAACTTTCTGCCTTTCCTTATCCCTGACATAGACCTACCCTTCTTTGTTCTTGGCAACATCAGATTCTGTATTGCTAGTGATAGATACCACTAGAGGTGGTACTGGACTAGGAATAATAGGTACCTCTGATGGCAATACTGAGCTAGGAATAATAGAAGCAACAGGACTGCCTTCACTCCAAGACTCCCCCTGAAGAGAGGACTGTGACACGGGACTGGAGAAGAAGTAGGAGTGAGACTTAAAAAAGGTGACATCCATAGACACAAACCATTTACGAGAGGGAGGATGATAACACTTGTACCCCTTTTGAGTAGGGGTGTAACCCAAGAACACATTTGAGAGAACAAGGATCCATCTTACCCCGAGAAGGAGAATGATTGTAAACAAAGCAGATACAACCAAAGGTTTTTGGAAGAATGGAAAACAGGGACTCAGAACCTAAGAGAACTTGAAAAGGTGCCCTTTTTTGTAAGACTAGTATAGGAAGACAGTTAATGAGATATACAGCAGTGAGAACAGCCTCGGCCCTATAGGCTCGAGGGACACCCATAGAAAAACACATCCATCGAGCCATATCAAGGATATGATGATTCTTGCGCTCGGCAACCCCGTTCTGTTTAGGGGTGTTAGTGTAAAATGTTTGATGGATAATGCCTGAGTGGAAAAATAGTGAGCCATCTTATGGAAGTTTTGAAACATAGAAAAAACCTAATTTTTTTCTTTCGTGAGGTACACCCAAGTAGCACGAGAGCAATCATCTATAAATGTAACAAACCAGCGATGACCTTTTATAGACATTACACGAGAGGGACTCCAAACATCCGAATGAATTAAAGAAAAAAGAAATGAACTTTTATTATTACTAGGAGCAAAAGAAGCTCGGTGTTGTTTGCTAAGTTGGCATGACTCACAATTAAACTTAGAGACTTTATTTTTAATAAAAACATAAGGAAATAAATGTCTAAGTAACAAAAAAGATGGATGTCCTAGGCGCCAATGCTACAGCCATAAATCTTCCGCGGTGGATGGAGACTGGATGGAATGATGAGCCTACTGGTCAGTTTGATCTAAGATATAGAGACCATTTTTTGTTCTACCACTGCCAATCGTCTTCTTCGTGATAAGGTCTTGAAAAAGACAAGAATTAGGAAAAAAAAAAGTTATACTACAATTCAAATCTCGAGTAAGACGACTCAATGACAATAGATTAACAGAAAAAATTAGGAATATGTAAAATAGAAGACAGGTAGAGAAGGGGTTGCACGGATTAAATTTTTTCCGGAGACACAGGGAATAGTACCATCTGCAGTCCTAACTTTATCCTGACCAGAGGTTGGGGTATAGTCTTAGAAAAGATCAGAAGACCCAAACATATGATTTGAGGCACTAGAATCAGTAATCTAACGCAAGGCCTTATGAGATAAGAAAGTATTAGAAGAAGAAGCTAAGTTACATAAACGGGCAAACGAAGAAGTAGAAGATGCACTTGGAAGAACAGGAGACCGACGATCAAGCAGAGTGCGTAGGGCATCCTCAAACTCAGAGGATGACATACCAGAGAGTCCCTTAGACGTCTGCATAACCGGAGCTAAATCATGTATCTCTATAGTACTGGACTGATGAGTGTGAGAGTGAGACCCACGTCCTCTCGACTGACTAGAACGACCGCCTCTATGACCAGAGCGGTCTCCTCGACCCCTTGATGGAGTCCCATGATGCTTCTAACAAGTCTCACAGGTATGCCTCGGCCGGTGACAATAATCACAGAACAAACAATCCTTCCCGGAAGGATGAGAAGAAAGTGGCAATCCAGCTCCATTGCGAGAAGGTGTAGAAAGTAATGCTAGTAGAAGTCGGAGGTAACATAGCAGAGCGACGACTATTTTCATTCTGGACATAAGTAAAGGCCTCCTAAAGAGATGAAAGAACATCCATGCCAAAGACATGACTCCGGACCGGGTCAAACTCTACATTGAGGCCTTCTAAGAACTTGAAGACCCTCTCCCGTGCAAGAAACTTTCGGTAACCAACTGAATCAATGGTGTAGACAAGCTTGTAATCCAGGAGATGATCTAGGCGTTTCCAACTATTAGTCAGAAAGGTGTAATACTGAAAGAACTGTCTGCTCCCCCTAAACTAAGCGCTCAATAGATCGATGAAACTCAAATGACTGAGAAAAATTCTCCTTTCGGGAATATGTAGCATTGACTACCTCCCAAACATCCTGGGCAGTCTCCACGGATAAGTAACCTTCACCAATCTTCGGGACCATGGAATGAGAGTTGGTAATCTCCCATTGATCATAACCAGGATTAGTAATACCTGGTGCTTGAACTCTTCCATCTAGATATTCCATGTTCCCCCTACTCACAATGGGAGCATAACACTCAGATTAATGGGGCCATTTATCATCCCAAAAAAATAAATAAAATAATAAAGGGTGAAACTTCAATCAAAATAGCAATCCCGGTGTCCCAATTACAAGTTTAAAATGTTGTATTGAAGAGAATGAGAATAAAAAATTCCAATCAGGCCATAGGCTGCCTATATTAACCTATCGAAGCTGTATAAAGATGAGAGGTTGACTAGACAAGCTATTCGAAGTTCCAAGGCAGCCCAGAAGTGCTAGTTGTTGTCGCACAAGGAATAAGTTGATCTAGGTCGAAGCACGAAGTAGAGTCGGATGACCTAGGGTGAATCACAAACCAGCCAGAGGCCTGGGGGACAAGCGACGAAGGTTAGAAGGGCTCTGACGAGTGTCACGATCCCTCCCAGGGCACGAGGAGCAGCCAAAAACCAGGTCCAATGAGTTGTAGGAGATGGTTAGCCTCCGAAATTGATTAGGTAGTAGTCGGTGCTCTTTGATTGGTGTTGGGTGATGATGAGACGATGATGGGCGCTAGGACTAGAACCCCAGAGCTCTGATACCATGTTTGCTTTGAGGAAAAATCAACTTAGTGAATGATGATGATATCACTCCCTTTATATTAATCAATCAACCGTTACAAAGAAAGCTCTAAGGCACTGATTAAGGAATTACAAAATAATCTAGGTAACGAAGCAAATAATAGGAAGATTCTAACATATATTCTAACAAAGTTTGAAATAGGATATTTGTAAGAAAAATTTATTAAGAAACTTAAAAATAACAATGTCAATTATTTATCCAAAAAAAAAAAAAAAAAGCAATGTAAATTATTTTTATATTTTCATGACCAATTAAAATACTACTACTATTACCTAATATCTATGGAAACTTACTAGAAAAATCATATATTATTGTTGAAAATAGTATTTACGAGTATACAAAGATGGTAAAAATTATGAGAAGTGCATTTCTAGGGAGTTTTTAGAACATTTTTTTTGAAAGAGTTTTTCGCAAGCTTATTCAAATTGAGCTGGGGTTTTTCCTTTCATATGTAAATTGTATTTGAATTCTTGGATTGTTTTGGAGATGTTTTCTAGAGGTTTTCCTTTAAATTTCATGAGAGTTCTGTGTCAGCTCCCGAAATGAGTTAACAGGGAAACAAGTTTCCTCTCTCAAGAGATTTCCTAGTCTCCCTTTATCCCTCTTTAAATTTCTTTCTTTCCCCTTGTATGCGGTTATTGCGGTCACTAGAAATATGTGTACAAAGAAAGTAAGAAGTGGTGGAGGTTTTTTGGATGAGAGAAAGCAAAAGATTTTGGTAGCTGTGTTTATTACAGAATGTTTGGTGGTGAGTTTTGAAAGGCTTTACTGAGGTTCGCCTCGATGCTCGTCTCGAGGCGAGGCTAAGGCAAAATGCCTCAAGGCTTTGATTTTTAGGCTTTACTCCCTAAAGACTTGCGCACACAGTCTGAGACATGTGCCTTAGGTGCGTCTTGTACGCTTTTTACACTTAAGCATGTGAGAAGTATGCATTTAAAGAGTTTGTCTTGGGGCTTTGTTAAACTTAGGCCTCGTTTGGCATGTGTCTGTTTTAGCCTGAAAGCCAAAAAGTTACTAAAAAAATAAAAAAGTCTATAACCTATACCAGAAAGTCAAAGATTCTCTTTTCTCTCTACTTTTTGCACATCTTTTTGTAAAAAACCAAAAAGTCATTCCAAACATACTAGTTTTTTTACTTCATATTTTAGCAAAAAAGTCAAAAAGTTACTAAAATAGCATGTTCCCAATTGAGGCCTTAGTCTAGTAGATGGTTTAAACATAAAAAATTAAAAAAAAAAACAAAAAAGAACCCATTTTGCAATTATATTCTATAGGAAAAATTAAGTAAATGACCAATTAAGAAAAAACACAAAGCTAATGCTCAATGAGAAGCTCAATCATTAAAGTTAAGAATATCAATTTTACTTTCAATAAAGCAAAGATTCCTTCTCTACAGGAAGCCTTGAGTAGAAAAAAAATTTACACATTTATATTTAATTTTGATGTATTTAAAATATTTAAATTATTTACTAAATATGAAAATTCAAAATTTAAAATGCTTACACCTCAACGTCTTAAGGCTTACGCCTCGCCTCATGAGGGGCAAAACGCCTCACATTATGCATTCGCCTTTAAAAACTTTAGTGTCTAGTTGAGTGAGAAAGTGGTGAGAGAGGGTGTTTAGTAGGGTTTCCAAGATTGTGGTTAAATTGGTCTGGTAAGAGAGAGTATTCGTGTAAACTCTATAGGGATCATATGGTTATCTATGCCTAAAATGATTAGGCATGAGCGATACTGATATTGAAATGGTCTGGTGGTGAGGCCAAACCCATCCCAACATCATTTAGGTTCAAAGCCAGTAACCTGGTGCTGACCTGCTTATGAAACTTTGTTTGGGATTCTGTAGTCAGGATTGCTTGTGATAATTTTTGGTGTTCCTTACCTTACAAAGATGTATTCGAGTAAACTTTATAGGGATCATAGGGTTATCTATGCCTAAAATGAAGAGGTACAAGTAGCGGTGATAATGAAGTGGTCTGGTGGTGAGCCCACACCGTTCCCAATTTCATTTAGGTTCAAAGTGGGTAACCTGCTGTTGATTTGCTTATAAACTTTGTTCAACCTGATGCCATTTGTAGCTGATGTGTTTGTAGGCTAGCAGTTTCACTCAGTGCTAGCTCTAATGTTAGACACATGTTCTACTTTTAAGTAATTGTTGTGTTGATTTTAAGATTATGATCTTTAATCTAGAAATGTTTATACTTTGTTCTGTCTTGACTTTCAATTGAGATTATAAGTGATTTAAAGAACTGAGTTGAGGATACATCATCAACTGTTTGGACTGCAACATGATGGTTAAATGTAGGCATGCAATTCGACAGTCCCTTTCAATGTATGTTGCATGAATAACCATAAAATTATGTTTCTCTATCCTAATGAACTCTGTATGATGGTTTTTATGGAGCATGGAGCATTAAATGAGATGTATGATGTGAAAGTTTTAGCAAAATTGGATGTAGACACACTAGGACATGACAATATCTAGCAAGAAATATTTCGATAGGGGAGAAGTCTACGTTTTTAATAAATTTATCCAATTTTGTGCATTAGTAGTTGCACAAATTGGGAATTAAAGATTAATGAACAGTAAGTGTTTCTTTAAAACTGTTCTTACTTCTTTCTATCTATCTTTACGACAGTATTCTTTTTTGTATATTAGATGTGGGGTTCATGCTCGACTTGGCAAGGTAAATGTTCAGTTTCTTTTGAAATATCTTGTGTTCTTGACATTTATTGGCTTATGTTGCTTGATGTGGTGTCAGTTTCAGAGCTCCTATGATCTACTGTTCATGCTTCATGGTTTGGTTTTGACCATGATATTGTAATGATAATAAAAATGAAATCAACAAAGTAGGTTTTTTGTTGGGAGGATTAATCTTAATCTTGTTGAGGATGTTTCATGCACACACTGTTTCCAAAAATGTCTATAAAGTACAATGGTACTCATGTAAATTATACTATATGTAGCATTGGTATTAACCTTAAATTCATGTTGCATTAGTTTGTTTTTGGCTGTTGCAGGTATGATATCTCTGACCACTGGGAGGGTGACAAGAAATCAACAGGATTACTATTCAACATTCCATAGGACACCCAACAGAAAGAAGTTTTCAAAAAAGGAGTGGGAGAATATCACCCAGGAATCAACCCGACATGCTGTGGCTGAGTTGGCATCCTCTCCAAAGTTCACTGATTGGATTATTAAGCATGCTGACAGGATATGACTCCTTCCAGATGGTAGTTCAGATAACACAATTGGAAGTGGCTCAGATTCCACAGAAGAGAATCTTGTAGAAAGTGGCAATCGATTTAGTTTGTTCGAATGGTAGCTGTGACCTTAGAGTAGGAAATTAGTTACTTGTAGCAGTACAATGAGGTAGAGGCTAGGAATGGTGCTCATTTAATTTTTCTTCTTTGTTTTAGGTTTATATTAATACATCAGATTATGTCATTAAGCAATTATGGCAAGTCTTTTGAAATCTTCTAATCATGTTATAGTGCTTACTCTTTCTATGCCTCTTCCTACCAAATACTTTTGATGGTTGCATAAAAAGAGCGTTGTCAAGTGTTTTGACTCTCATTCAGTTTTAACCCACTCATTCAGTCACCCAAAAAAAGGGCAACACTTGTGCAGTTTCAACCACCGTTTGCATTAGTGTATCTGTTTTAGTTCAAGTTGGTGCATATGTTATGTTTGTTTCTATCACAAATCTATAATGCTATAGCTAGTAGGCCTAGAAAGGTATCTCATCTATGAAGCTAGTTTTGGTAAATTTTAAGCATGGTTTCCATTCTCTTTGTGAATAATTTTAAGGGGTAATTACATTTTGGGAGATTTCCGTGCATGTCTTAATTGCTATATTTATTGCCCAATAGATCATGTGATAATAAACGACGTTTTTATAAATAAAATAGAGTCACTAATTGTTAGTTTTTAGCAACAATTTGAAAAATTTATCACAAAGTCGCTAATTGTTAGTTTATAGCTATTAATTTAGAAAATCATCACATAAAACGTCATTAATTGTCACTTTTTAGCAAAAGATTTAAAAATTCGTCAAAAAAATATCATGAGTTTTTAGCGACAATGTTGATAGGACCAACTTTCAATGGCGAATTGATATGATTTAATGGGAATTACGTTCAATTATTAGGATCTGTTGGTAATATATCTTTATATTTTAGTGGGACTTGGGAAAACAAAGTACATTTTAATGGGGAATTTATCTTGATTGCAATAGGGGCGGGAAGATAGAAAGAAAAAATGAAGGATGAAATTTATCCCTTGAATTGACCAAACTATGCTTCCCTTTAGTTTTTTCCTCTCTGTTCTCTTCCATTTCAACTTTAGTTGCTTGGCTCTTCCTGTTAGCCACCACTGCCATGCCCTCCCTTGTTACCCCTAAGCCTTCTTCTACCCATCCTCGTTACCCTAGTCTTTTCCATCATTTCCCATTGTTGCTTCTGTTAGTCTTTAACTCCTTCCCTTTTTACATAAGCCCTCACCATCACAAAGGATTTATACGATTGATCAAATTTATCCCAAAGTTTAGTTTAGTTTGATTTTATTTGTTCATATGAGCAATTGGTGCAAATCCTAGATTTTCCATAGATCTTTAACTTTTACAACTTAGAAACAAATGTATAAACTTGTAATTATGGATCAATCTCTGCAAGGCACCTAGAAGGTGCACATGATGCACATTCATTTCAATTGTGATACAATGTGTTTGAAGTTACGATGTGATGTGCTTAAAATTATAACTTATTGAATGACACTACAAGTTATGACTCACCGAGTAACTCATTGGGTCATTGGAGTTGGAATTGGGGATGCTGCTGCGCAGCAGCAACTATTGTGCGGCAAAATGGGCCCATTTCGGGGCCCATTTTAATAATCTGAACCGTTCATATTTTAGAATAGATCAAGTAGAATATACCTACAAAAATCAAGTTAATTAGATATCGTTTACCCATTCATCCACTCACATTTGTAGCTACAAAAATAAATAATAATTATGATTTAAAGTATTAAAATGAATACAAATGTGAGTGGATGAATAGGTAAACGTTATTCGATTAACTTGATTTTTTGTAGGTATGTTCTACTTGATGTATTTTAAAATGTGAACGGTTCAGATTATCAAAATGGGCCCCGAAATGGGCCCATTTTGCCACAATTGCGCAGCAGCATTCCCAATTCCATTGGAGTTATGACAGAATGAGATCATTGTTGGGGATTTTGCAAAATAGTTTTCAAAATTTATAGTTTAATTTTTAGGTGCTTTCAAAACCTTGTTTTTCTTTGGAAAGCTTGAAATAAGCTTAGAGACTTTGTCCCACATTGGAAAGAGAGCAAAACATGGAGCACTTAATAAAGTACTACATGAAATATTCCTTTGAATATGAAATTGTGAGGTGAAAGCTAGTGTACATGCACTCACACCGCAAGGATGGTGCTTCGCACCATTCGCACACGTGCGCGCGTGGCGTGGGCTGCGTGGCATTTGATGGCGCACTTTACGCATCGACACAAGGCTCCATGAGGGCGCTTTCCTATTTGTATCGGATAGGTTGGAGCGATGACGTGGATCCAACATGGCATAGGTGATGTGGAATACAATCAGCTCCATGTGGCAGTGACGTGGTGTCCTGTAACGCCCCGAAATAATCCCAACATGAATGATACATCAACCACATACATTCATTAATTTCAACCAACATGGCATAGGTGATGTGGAATACAATCAGCTCCATGTGGCAGTGACGTGGTGTCCTGTAACGCCCCGAAATAATCCCAACATGAATGATACATCAACCACATACATTCATTAATTTCAACCATTCTCCATTTGCTATATCAAAAATCTGTCACACCCCAAATTCGGGCATGACCGGCCGTGGCCCACAGGGACTTAGCCCAAGGCACACGTAAGCCTAAACACGAATCCAATCACATTGAACAACTGAACAATAGTCCAATAATAAATAACCAAAACTCAATCCAGACATGTCACAATTATAAACGGCAAAATCAACCGTAATCAAAAACTATCCAAACTTATGGGATATAAACAACCCACATATCAAAAATAATCCTAAATGAACTTCGATAAGAATAAATATAAATATGCACAAACTTGACATAACACTCTAAACTAAAGGAATGCCCTAGAGGTCCATGCAATTGAGTCCCCGCTACGCCATGAGTCCACTCTAAGTCCTTCTAACACCTGGAAGTGATAAAAACTAAGTCAGCTGATAGCTCAGTGAGTAGCAACATGGATAGTAAATACAGTTTTGAAAACAGGGTTCAATTCCAAAATAAGTTATATATCACAGAAACTAGATTGGCATACGGTTTAAGCCCGGTTACACAAAAGTGGTCTCTCGAACCCATACAAAAATTGCCCTTGGCTAGCAATTTAATCACAACAACAAAAAGAGTATTACTCTTCACAACTATTCCACGCCTTTAATTCAGCGGGATCACCACATCTTTACATGCACCAAAACCCATAGGGGTGAGCATAAAGCCCAGTAGAGAAACCTTAACAAAGTATGTACATTCTTGCAAGATTCTCAACATTTAAAGTAAATGCAAATGTTATGCCATGCCATTTCAAGATGATCTCATGTCATGCTTTTCTTGAAAATCACCAAGTTTTTAAATAGACATTTTCAATCTCATCAATTTCCCAACTTCAAATTTTAAATCATAAGGGGCGGTAAATACGACACTGGTAATCCCTAGGCTGGTGTCTGCAAGTAGACTCTACAAGTACTACCAAATTGTCATTTTTACCGGTATTAACTGGAAGGCTTGACACCTATCTGCGTGGTTTTCTGGTCTTTCACCATGGACACTCAGGCCAACTTAACAAATTCAACTACACCCCCTATCCGGACTTACCACGTATTTACCCCATAAACATAACCATAGTTCTCATTATAATATAACCTTTCTCAATGTAAGTGTTTTTCAAACTCATGTCAAGATGCATAAATATAACAAAATTTAAATGAGAATATGATGCAACAAGTGATATCCCATAGCATTTTTTCATTTACCTTCCTCCAATGCCATCACACAAAATAATCACATGCTCCACCGATGCTAATTACCACATAGCATTAGCTCATCATCACACACATTTCTTAACATTCTAGCCATTCCAAGACTATATGAAATTCTCAATATCAACTTCTAAGTTTTCAATTCTCAAAATCCATAGTGTTCAACAATTATCATCTCACAATAAAACATTTTTCATGCAACTAACAACAATCTTAAAAGTAAATCCCTCATTTTCACATGTCAAGAAAATTATCACTTTTCGTACCAAAATGTGAACTCCACACTCACATACCCATATAAACACATGAAAAGATGTTTATTCCATGGATTTCCCATGTTTTCAAAAAGCCCCAATTTCTAGGTTTTCACAAAATCATAACATTTTCCAGCTTTTTTATAAAATCTCCTCATACACATCAATCTTAATCCATAAGGCTCAACACTTCTCAAAAATCTTTTAAAAGAAGGTAAGATGAGTTTTCTTCAAACAAAATCAACAATTTCTTGAACCCTAAACTCCATTTTTGAAATACATGGAGGAGTTCACAAAAATCAACTAAAACTTGCATAAACATATATATAACTCAAAGGAAACCCTTCCTCAAGGTGTTGATGATGAAGAGAAGATGGAACCCTAGCTTTTGATGGACGATCCTTCAAAATCTACCACACCAAGAGAGACCCTAGCTCTAGATCTTCAAGATTTTGAGGAAGATGTGGATGATCTTGACCCAAGATTTGCAAGAATCTAAGTGTTTTAGGTGTTTGAGGGAGTTTTCTAGAGAGAAGGGGGAGAAAAATAGGGTTTAGAGTGAGAGAGAGATGACCAAAATGAGAGAGATATTCGAACCAAAAAGATACAAAAAACAGAGTTTCGGACTGCCCAGTTGGCCGCTCGTGTGGCCTTCTCCACCGCTTGTGCGGCCCACCTTGACTGCTCGTGCTTCCCATTTTCTTCGCTCGTGTGCTCTAGACAGAATCAAATTTTCTGGGTGTCAAGCTTGACCGCTTGTGCGGCCCAACCCACCGCTCGAGCGGCCCAATTCCGTACGTTCGGCCTAGGGCCCCGCACGTGCAGCCCTGGCCCAGTAGCTCACAACTTCAACTTCGTCCCCGGGCATCCCGGACTCACCCGTGCACCCTCCGGAACAATTGAAATTCAACACCGTAAGAAATAAGAACTAGGAAACCATCTCCGGACATTTCAATCCAACGAAAATAAAAAGAGAACGAAGCGAAGAAAGAAAAAGGAAAGGGAAAAAGAAGGCCAGTCGTCACATGTCCGTTGGTAATGAGTCAACCAACTGATCGAACGGTTACGTGTTCGATCTAGAGCGATCTGATCATAGCCGTTGATTGGAGATGCGCGCGATCATACAGATGAGATGGCACCCGATCGTGGTCAGGTGTGATTAGTCAAGGCATCTATTCGGTGTGAGAATGATCTACACCATAGATCGTTGATCCAACGGTCAAATCTGATCGGATGCGATCAAGAGACATGACTATTTGATCAGATGCATCAAGGTCTACAAATAAGCTGCGAAATTAGCCATTTCAATCCATCCAAAAATCAGGATTCATTATTCCTGCAATTCTCTCTCTCTCTCTCTCTCTCCCACTTGATTTAGAGTTTTCGATCGAGAGTTTCTTAAGCGAGTTTATGCTTTTCTTACTGGTAATCAAATTTTGCAGACTTGATTATTAGTGTCTTGGTTTTCTTGATTATATCAAGAGTATTTTGATCTACTGTCGTCAGTGCAGACGCCGGTAGACTTGATCTTTAGATCATGCTTCATTGTATTTTGGAAGCGAATTTGCTGTAACCCCCTGCACACCTTTTGGTGGGTGCAAATATTGTCTTTAGGAAAACGACTAAGTAAAGCGACTTGAAGCATCAAATTTCTGTTCTACATAGACAAGATCATCGCCAAGTTTTGAAGACTCGAAGACCACCAACTGAAGAATTCAAGACAAATTGTTCCAACAATCATATCATAATTTTGAGAACATTGTGTTGTAATTTTGTGCACATCTCATCATAATTAGAGAGGGTACAAATCGTGCACACTTTTTTGGGTTGCACATTATAGATTTTTTTTCTTCTAAATAACAAGTTCTTTATATGAATTAGTGGTGGGTGTCATGTCATGTTAGGTTGTATTTGTATCCTTTCATTTTGGGTTTGTGTCAGAATTATTTCAATATTAAATTAACCCGTTTATTATTTCGTATTTTTGAGTCATGTCATTTTTGGTATGTGTCCAGTTCATGTCGTATTAACGTGTGTCAAATTTTCTTACCTTAATTAGTTAAAAGGACTTAGTGTAGAGACCAATTATTGGATGAAATTATTCATAAAAATATTTTCTTTCAATTCAATTTTTTTGTGCTTAATTTACAAAATTACATGCTATTATTATATATTTTTATTAGATTAAAATAGTAGCTTCAATTAAGAAAAATAATATTAGCCTTAAATTTCTATTTTACATACTTTTTTAATCAATTGGATGTAGTTACATAAGTAATTCAAAAATGTCATGGTACATTTTAGTAGAAATAAGATTAAAATATGTAACTAACTATTCAGTAAACAAGTTACCTATATCAATTTAATGTTATACAAGTTTAACACTAACTTAACTTGTTTAATACCCATATTATTGGATTGTGTCATATTGTGTTTGTGTGGGAAAATGGATAAGTTAACTTGTTTAACTCTTAGGTACCAATTATGGGATGCCTGATTCAAATTTTTGGTCTATAGACTATATGAAATAGACACAACTAGCATGTCTACTACTATTGTGTTCCACAGGAGTTCTCTTATAGCATCTCCAATAAGGAGCATAAAATGTTATTAGTGAAGAGAGATGCATAACAAAAGCAACAAATCCATTATTGATCAACAAAAGAAATCGTCAAGAAGTGTGCTACTTCAAAGATCACAATAAGGGCATAATCTAATCATTTTGACAGTATATTTTCTCCTTACTCCAAATGCGTTCCACAACAATTTAATGGTTGAGTAATACAAGACTTGAGTTGTTTTGTATCAAGTTTGAGTGACCTTGTGATAACAAGTTTCAATTTTTCTTGTTTGCATTAGAAACTAACTTCCATTTATATTCTTATATATTATACACACACACACACACACACATATATATATATATATATATATTGTATTAGAGAGTCAGAGTATATAAGATAAAATGGTTGCATCTCTATGAAACAGAAAAATTACACATGCACTACTAAAAAAACGGCATATTGCAACGTTTTTTTTGTGGCGTTTAAGGAAACGCTATTATAGATTCATTAAACACAGCGTTTTAAAAACGTTGTCTTTGATTTCCGTTAAATGACGTCGTATTGAGTCAATTTATTAACACTGTCTTAGACTCCGTCTATCATTTTCTCTGCCTCTTCTACAACCCCGAGTTGAAGCTCAAATACACAGACACTCCTGTCTCTCTCTGTCTCTCTCTCTCTTCCAAAACCCTTGATTTGAAGCTCAAACACAGACTCTCTCTCTCGCTCACTCGATTGCAGATTTTGCGTTGTATGTTCTTCATCAATGTTGATCGAAGCTCAAACGACCCTCGATTTGAAGCTCAAGCACACATTTATATGCAATAGCTTCATTTCCACACACACACAAAAACTAGAAAATATTGGATTATCATCTTTGATTTTGTTATTTCAGAACCAACCGTAGCAGTTTTGCTTTAGCGGTTCTTCATCAATCGCAACAGATCACTGTTCTTCATCGATCTCGAGGCATCAGAGTGAGGACGTGGCACCAGATAGTCTAGAATCCGATCTCTTCGTTATATTACTGCAAGCACTGCGAATCTCATGCGTCCTCATCAATGGTTCGCTTCTCTCTCTCTTCGTCTGATTCATCTCAATTCACCTTCACCTACTTCTCTATTTGAATCTATTTATGTTATTTACTTACCTATATATACACACATTTATATGCAATAGCTTCATTTCCACACACACAACAAAAACTAGAAAATATTGGATTATCATCTTTGATTTTGTTTTAGAGTGTTTGTGGTTGTGTTTTTTTTTAAATTTATTTTGGTTTTCATTTTGGTTTTTAACTTGTTGAGACTGCTAGTGTTTGTGTTTCTGTTTCTGTTCTTTCATCAAAATTGATCTGTTCTTCATCAAATCGCAGATCCAAAATCCAAAATCGATTTTGTTCTAGTTGATCTCTCTTGCTTTTATCTCAGGTACATTTTTTCATTCTCTATTTTTCTCATTGTCAATGGTAATGTGTTTGGAAACTGGATTTTAGGATTAATCTTTTTTAATGGGAACATGATGTGTTGAATAATCTTTTGCAGAGTCTGGTATGAGCGTCTATCTTGAGGGATCGGAGGATTGTTTAATTTTGAAAGGGGAAACCATGGAATTTTTGGAGGTTACCCAATTTGGGAGACCATCTTCTTTGTTGTAGTGTGGACTCTTTGGAATTCAAGAAACAAGTGTCACATTCAGAAATTTAGAATTGAGGTGAGATATTGACTCAATGCACTTTTCCTTCACCTGACATTAGCTAGCATAGAAAACCTAGCAACTACATGCACTTAAAGAGAAACTAATGATGGAGGATCCATTTATATTATTCATGTTCCAGGGAGGTGGAGTATTATTTAAAAAATTAGATAAAAGGACAAACAGTTCTATAGAAACCTCAAATATGGTTTAAATTGGGTTGATCTCCATAGAATTTTTTAGTTTATATGCAGAAGAATGAAATGACCAAAAAAAACACAAAAAAAAAGGCACAAAAACACAAAAAAAATGAAAGGCCCACTCTATCTTATGTATTTTTGGATCATTGTAAGCTGATTGACAGTCTATTAGGATGAGGCTTACATTTTTGTTTGCCTTTATAGAATTGTTGTCCTGAAAAATTTGTCATTCCATTTCGATGTCTCTAATCTTACACCACCCACTTATTCAGGCCATCCAACGTGAGCCATGGTAACACATCAAATATGAGGAACATAAGAAAACTGTTGCATCCTTTTGATTTTTTCATTCAACCTTTTTTTGTCCCTGCTTGTGGTGTAATAAGGATTTTTGAGATATAACTTTCTTCTTCGGCTTTTGTTTGATTTCATATTGGCTCAATTTTGGCATTGCTTGTATAGTATTTTGATGTTGATGATCATGCATAGTGCAATATGGTTGTAGTGAGGTTACATTTAGCTAAGTGACTTCATTTGAGACTAAATTTTGGCATCAATTGCATATTATATTGTATTAAAACCAAAGAATATAATTGAACTTTGACAATATTTGGATTGTAGATGGTTGCCTATAGCGCAGGTTCAGTTCAAGTTTAAGTACATATAGTTAGTTACTTATTTGACTTTTGTTACATGAACGAGTTGTAAACCTTTTGACGCAACATCACAAGGGTGGGAGGATGCACAACTACCATTTTGAAACTAGATATGCAACTAAAGTCAAAATGCATTGCCAGTGGCAGTGTTAAACAGAGAAGAACAGAATTTTTTTTTTATATTGCTTTGCTTCATGTTTACTTGGATATATAGACCCGGTTATTGTAGCATGAGTGGAGATGAAGTATTTACTAACCACAAAAAATGAAAAAAACCAAGGCAAAACAGGAAGAACAAAAAATGGGTAAAAGACACACACAGACCCTTTGCTTGTCAAAGGGTGTAAGATAACAAATATGAATGCAACCTGAATTCAGGCTTGTTTCTTTTTGCCTAGAATTTGAGAAGAAATGTATGAACACATCCGTGTGCATTAACTAGTATTGATAATCAAATCATTTTATTTATTTATTCACGGGGCCTATGGATATGGCACATAAAATTAGAAATTGCACATAAATGTAACGGAAATTCTCACAAAATTTAGGTTGTATCTATTGCTTGTAAATATAATTTCATATTTTCCTTCACGTTCCTTAGATTATGTGTGACAATGATATGGTATTGAAATGGCATTGTGTGGTTTGTATGATTGCTATATGTTTCTACATCTTGTGATAGGTTGGGGGTGAGAAGATGCTATGAAAAAGCAAGAAAAGGAAAAGCATTGGATTTTCACCGAGGTGGATTTCAATTTTCCATTTTGATATTGAGCAAAGTTTAGATGACAGTTGTCTGAAGCTTAGCTTGTTGCTTCTGTATAACCCTATTTATCACATTAATGTTTAATGTACTAATTGTGGGTTTTTTATATGGTGGTTCTGCTATCCTGAGATGGATCTTTATTTTGAACATTGCAATTCTTTCTTTCAGGTGACAAAACACAATAAATATATGCTAATTGTGCTAATAAATTTCAATTGGTGATTACCCTTTAAAATTAGATCCAACGCAGTTTTTGAAATGAAATAAATTAATATTCAGGAACTTTTGAGAACCTTTCCCTCATTAGTGGGAAACATATGTGTATAGGTTTAATGGGCAATATTAGGAAAAGTGTTCTATTATGAACTAACTATAGTGGATATATGTGTATGTGGACAACTTTGATAGACAGGCCTTTGGATACCGTAGACATTACATTACTGACTTATTCCCAGGGTAGCGCCAAGTATATTCCTTTGTAGTTGTATTATCTGTTGCGTTGTCATCGCCGGGTGGAGTTGCGTACTCTCGGCCCCTGAAGCAAAAATTGTTTGAGGTTTTTCCGTTACTGGGGTCCACTGCCTGGTCGATGCAATGCTCAAAGGGGACAGTTAATGTGTTTTCGATCCTCTATAGATAGCAGCCAATCCTTCTGGGAAATACAGGCTATATATTTTGAACAGCTCGAGCATAATGCGACTCGCTTACAGGCGTCAATGGATTGTCTTATACTTCACATACATTTATCCCATATGTATATAAACTAAAAATAAGTCCATACATCTCCTTTACGTTTATCTTATCTGTCTTCCGTCTCGTTTATTCTTCATATATTCAAACATCTTCCTCCTAGTGTTCATAGGTGTAGTTATTTGGACAGTTTGCAAGGCGATTGTATTGCTAGGCCCATCCCTCTTGCCTCCTCTGGCGTCCTACTCTAGTCTTATACGTGCGTGCTTATGCTTTCTTCTCGTACAAGCATCTCGTGGTAGCGTTCTAATGCTCTATGGACAGAAAGAGTAACAGGGGAGTCGCTGTTTCTTTGACTATATCGATTGGCTACCAATCCGCAATTTTGTGTCTCGTTCAAAGATACCCCAAAAGTTTGGAATGACGGCATTGCTGTGTATTATTGAGACGGTATTTAGTTGTGTGTGGATCACATAAGTAAATTATCTGCGAACCATTTCAACCTGGTATCCCAACCATGAGAAGGCTGGGGCCCATATGACATTTCAGAGTTTTTATTTACTACCTAGTTTATACCCTGTTATGTCTATAGAATTTGGTTTTCCCTTTTTTTTTGTTACCCCACGCCGAGATGCCAAATTCCTCTCCCAAGATTAGAGAATGTACATTTAAATTTGGATTACTGAATTTCTGAGGAAGTTTTATGCATTTAATTGTACAAACACCATATTTTTCTTTGCTCTCCAGTCGTTTTCCCCACCTTCAAGTAACGCACAACTTAAGCCCGATGAATTCTAACTGATATATTACACAAGATATACATGTGTGTTCCTTTCGCCCCAGCTTGTCACGTTTCCTTCCAGGGTTCGATAATGCAGACAACCAACTCTGTAAAGCCCACCGGACAGGGGATCGTTGTTGCATTGGCTTAGACCTTTACTAGCTCTCTTCTGATGAACCGTAGATTTCACACATTCAGTATAACGGCCCCTCAGTTTCCTTCAACACTCTCACCCCTTGCAATAAGACTGCCATCATAATGTAGCCCCTGTTACGCAAAAGTGCGTGTTCCTCCTGACTGGACAAGAATGCACAGAGCATACTTGAGGGTGTTTTTGCTTCCTTGATTCTCCGGTATAAACCACCATTATTTTTAAAAGAATATAGAGGGGCGAATGTCCCAGAATGAAGTATGTTTGTGTGCTACATATGACTCTGGGCCCGAACTTATGCCAACCCAAACATGGAATTTCCAGTAGTGGACACTAGAGAAAGCTCGCGAAAGAAGACAAAGATTGGCCCCAGTGCTTACCGCCTTCAGGTATGGCACTTTGTGTGCGTATGACGAAATGAGCGAATGTACCTCTTGGGCCTATGTCATGGGATTAATCCTAAGATATAAACAATATTGAATATTTGATTATATTTCCATCTAAAGAAGTGGCTTATGGATATGGTATCTTTGGGTTCTCAACATTACTACCAAATGAAAAATTATTGGAGAGGCAGGCAAGGTTGGGCCTAAGCTATGGCATCAGGGATGCTTAGGAGGGTGCGGATCCCCAGGACGTGAATGAGGGAAAGGTGGAAAAAAACCTGATTATGTACGGTTAATTTGATGTATGCGATTGGAAGTGATTTGCCAAAATGTTTGGCCCAAACAGAAGAGGAAGACGCTCAAGAAAAAGCGAAGAAGCAAAAAATGGGGGAGTTTTATATTTAAATAGAATACCTTGTCTTCCGACTTTTCATTTTACACCCTTGTATTCCCCAAAGTGCCCCAGTTAAATTTCTCCTTCGTTACTTGTTTCAATATATAGTGCTTCTTAGTAATGTATTATCGACAGTTTCTCTCTCTTCTTATGATCCTCTCTATATCT